>JAKZJZ010000199.1:0-66348 GCA_022702705.1 Papilionanthe hookeriana x Papilionanthe teres
AATCCTAAAGCAGTGCAGTCTTGGATGTAAAATCCTCGACCCAAAAGTTTGAATTTGATGTACTTCGGTGCTGATAGGAAAGAATCTAAAGCGGTGCGGTCTTGGATGTAAAATCCTCGACCCAAAAGTTTGATTTGATGTACTTCAGTGCAATAGGAAAGAATCCTAAAGCAGTGCATTCTTGGATGTAAAATCCTCGACCCAAAAGTTTGAATTTGATATACTTCAGTGCAATAGGAAAGAATCCTAAAGCAGTGCAGTCTTGGATGTAAAATCCTCGACCCAAAAGTTTGAATTTGATTTGATTGATATTTGATTCGAGATCTGGAAGAAATTGAATTTGAGATTTGATTGAGACTTGAAATCTGGAAATATTGAATTTGAGATTTGGAAGGATGAGTTTGAACTCGATTGAAATTTGATTTAAGATTTGATTTGAAATTTGGAAGATCAAATTTGAAATTTTATCGGGAGTGGATTTGGAATTTGATTGAGAATTTGATTTGTGATTTGAAAAGATTGAAATTTGATTCGGAATTTGGAAAGATTGAATTTGAAATTTGATTTGAAATTTGGAAGGATGGAATTTGAGATTTGTGTTGATTTCGTTTATCTTTTAATGGTTCAAATTTTATTTTATCGTTTATTTAATGTTCATGTGAATTTGGTGTTTGTCATTTTTTAAATTTTTTTTTTTTTTTTAGGAAAGTTTTCTTTTATTCTTCTTTTTTTATTTCTTTTACGATTTCTTTGTTCGAAGTTCATTTAACTTTAATGGCGTTTCCCGATCAATTTGCACAAAAGAGGTGAAGGCCAAAAACGTGACATGGTCACTTTCATTCCAATCATGTTGAAAATACATCATACGACTCGATCCGGATTACATTTCATACAATCCATGTAGACTCGAAACGGATATGTATGATCTTTGTTGGTCCATCAAAAGAAGCATTTGTCGAAAAATCCATGTACGAATAGTGGGGTACATGGTTAATAACATCACCTTCCAAGCGATCCTTGGCAAGGATGCTGCAGTTGGATGTACGTTGGAGGTGTGATATTTCCCATGTAACTCGCGGCTCGTAAGGTTGGAGGTTCTCCAGCTGCGGGTGCAGTTGGAAATGGTAAGGTATCTTGCTTGTCGTCCATTCTCATGAAAGTAACTGAGATCCGCTCCACTGGCACTCTGGTATGCAATGCTTAGCGATATCACGCTCCGTTGCCCTTCGGTATCATGAAGGAACCCACTGGTAAAGGTATCTTTGCTTGGCCCTCGGAACTTCACCGGGCTCTGTTATCCGGAGATCGGATCCGAACATGATGTCACACTCGTTCAAGAAAGAGGCTGTGCAGAAAGGTCGACGAAGTCGTGGTGATCTATATGTGGGGGTATGCGGTCACCTTGTTTGTAGATGTTGATAATGCGGTATTGGGTATGCAATCTGCTGGCGGTACCCTCCATGTTATCAATCTTTTTACCATTCTCACGATGACTAATGGCATCGGATCTACTTGCCATGACGGAGTATCCCGGTGGGTTTCCCTTTCTGTCTTCGACAAAGTTGTAGCGGCATCCGCATTGTATTGTGATTCTTCCTTTCCACGGCATCCATCTCGGGGTTCGAGTATGTGTTTTCCCTCGGGCGGCTCGCTCGGCCCATTCTCTTCGAATCCGGATACAATCCACGATTTCTTGTTGTTCATACTACGAGAATACGTCGGTATGTAGCTCGAGGCCCTCTAGTATGTTGATCCTTCTTCCTTTAATTCTCTCGAAGTATTCAAAGTTTTCTTTTCAACATTACGCATTCTCTCCGGCTCGTATTCGGAATGATCTGAGATGGCGAGGCCTTGTGACATATTGTGGGATATATGGTTCGATCCCTTCACGTTCCCTGCATACCTCGGCTCCTCGGGGATGATGCATGTCGGGACATCCCCGGGGTTGCTCTGCAACAAGGTCATGCATTATTGGTGGTTCTATCCGGTGGCGTGGTAGCCTTTTTTCTTCGATCTTCTGGAGATTTCCCTAGTTCTTTACGTTATCCTAGGAGGCTGGCCTCCTTTCTTCGGGTTCTCGGTGAACCGGTGTCCTTGAAATGTGTGTGCTTGGCATTAGCGATTGTCTCGTCGCGGCTGGTCGCGGCTAGTTTTGTTAACATCTTACGGATACGGCGATTCTTATTTCTTCGTTGCGTGGCTGTGAGAGTAGCTCTCTGCACTTCTTGAATCTCTGTGGGCGCAGCGCTGACAAGCCTGCCCTCTGCTGTAGCAACTACGGACTTCATTTTCTTATCTTCATCGGTGTTTGCTTTTCTTTTCTTGTTTGTGGATTGGTGGCTTGGGCCACCCACTTTCATCTCTGTCTGCCCTGGTAGTTCTTCTCGGTTAGCTGGGACCCGGTCACTTTCCTCGTCTTGTAGGCTGCTGGTGCGAAATCCGAGTCGATCTCGATTATCGCTCCATCTTTCACCCTCTTTTCATTGAGTGCGAGGCTTACGCCATTCTTAAAGTTCGGGACCAACCGTCCGTTCGACATTTCCCTGTGAAAAGACAAGGAAAAGGATCAGGGGCTTTACTAAGAACAAGAACATTAAGAAAATGTTTATTAAAGACATTTTTTTATTTCTCCTATGTTTTTAAAATTTAACAGGAATGAAGTAGGATAAGATCAGGGAAGAGATTTTGATTTGGAAAGGAAAACAAGGAAAACTTATTATCATGACTTTATTTATCTTAGCACATTTTATAATTTTTTTTTTGGGTTTCGGACCCGATCATAAGTAATTACTTCGCCGTGTTTCTTTGGGATGAAGAATTCATTCCTTCGAAACATCGAGTAGCGTAATACTTTTTCAAGTATCGTCCGTTTATCGGAAGCATATGTCGTTCCCACTAGCGATTCACTAGGCTGGTAGGAACCTCACGAGTATACTTGCTTGACCACAAACGGTCCTTCCCAAGTGGGTTCAAATTTTCCTCCTATCTTGCGATGTGCGAGAATAGGTCTCTTGAGAACGAGAACTAAGTCACCAACTTTGAAGGTTCTTGGGCGGACCGGTTTGTCATGGGCTTGAACCATCTTAGCTTGGTATAGTTCTAAATTACATTTGCGGCTGCAAGTCTTTTCCCTTCAAGCTTTCTAATTCTTCGAGTCGTAATCTGGCGTTTTCTTCGTCGTGATCTTGTTTGCAGCTGCAATTCGAGTGAAGGAAGATGAACCTCTAAAGGTAACACTTGCCTCGGACCCATACACTTTAGAGCGTAAGGTGTAGCTTGAGTAGGAGTTACGAAGGTTGTCCGGTAGGCCCATAAGGCTTCTAACAATTTCTCGTGCCAATTTCTCTTATTATCGTCCGAGGTTTTCTTTAAGATTTGAACGAGAGTTTTATTAAAAGCCTCGGCGAGACCGTTTGCTCTTGGGTAGTAAATTGTTGAGTATCGCCGGTCGATTCCGTGTCTCCCGACAAAATTGTTGATTTGTGTGCTTCGAATGCGGCCCATTATACGAGATGATCCTGCGCGACACTCCAGAAACGGTAGACAACTTGGTTCTTGAAAAAGCGTAGCACGTGGTGTGCTTTCACTTCTCTAAGTGGAGCCGCACGCCCACTTGGAAAAGTAATGCAGTAGCCGCAAGAATGAAACGATGTCCTTTTGAAGATGGTGGTTCTATCGGACCCGCTATATACGTGCTCGACATTCGAATGGCCGCGACGCAGTTGTCGGGTGCGGCACATTTGGAGGTTGGTGTAGAACCACTCCGTGCACTTGGCATTGGTGACGGCTCTTGGCGATTTTCATGCGGTCGGTCATCATCGAGGGCCGGTAGTACCCTAGTCTTTTAATTTTCATTTTCATCTTCGGACCGACTGGTGAGCGCCACGAGTCTGAATGCACCTCTTTAACAATTTCACGGGCCTCGGACCCGCTTAGGCACCTTAGCCACATTTGATCAAAAGACCTTACGTATAATGTGTTGTTTATTAATGCGTAGGACGAGTTCATTTCTTGATACGATGGAGCTAGCGACCTATCGTCTGGTAGCTTTCTGTTTGCGGGTAGTGCATCGATGGTCGTCGCCGATCTTACGTGTTTTACATCACTGTCTTGCTTGCTTCTTTTTCTTTTTCGATTTGTGTATTGTGTACATGTCGAGTCTGTGATAGGACTGACGTCAGTGAGCTGACACTTCCACTGATTCATCTTGCAAACGAGCAAATTCTTTTGCGAGACGGGCTAAAGCATCTGTTAAAGCATTCTCTTTTCAGGAATTTTGTAGATTGTCACATTTGGAATGCTGTTCCAACAGTTGTATGGCATCTTGGAAGTATTGTTCGAGTCTTGGTTTAAAAATTACTGTATTGTCCGACGATCTGTTGAATGATTAAGCGTGAATCCCGTAGATGTTGATGTACTGTTATCCCGTTTGAATAGCTAATTCCGGTCCCAGTTATGAGGGCTTCGTATTACGCTTCGTTGTTTGTACACGGTTACGTCAAGTGGTAGGAGTATCTTAACATCCCCGCTCCGGCATTATAAAGATTAGCCCGATTCTGCCTTACGGGCACTATCACTTGCGATTCTTCGTCTTTGTGTGCTTGAAGATGCTCCGTCGAAATATAATTCCCAACGTCGATCATTAGGGTCTTCTAGGTTCATTATTTGTTCATGCGGCAAATCATCATTGAAAGGAGATTCTGCACGGCAAAGGGTGTCTTTGCGAGGAAGTCTCGCTAAGACTTGTCCCTTTACGGTACGCGAGGCACGAAAGTTATATCGAATTGCGATAATATCATTGACCATACGGCAAGTCTGCCGGAAAGTGTTGGGCGAGTCATCGAGTATTGCAATGGATTAAACTTCGAGATCGGGTTGACCTTATGAGAAAGCATGTAGTGCCCGAGCTTTTGAGCGGCGAAGATCGAGGCCAAACAATTCTTTTCGATTGCGGGATACCTTACTTCGTCGGAAGTAAACGACGGCTTAAGTAGTAAAGAGCATTTTCTTTACCCTCAACATTGACACAGGCTAACGGGGCTCCGAGAGAGTCGTCTAAAGCCGCGGTGTAAAGTATCGACGGTCTACTCGAGGCCGGGGTCGCTAAGACGGGAGGTGTCATTAAATATTGTTTAATGTCTTCGAAGGCCTTCGGCATTTCTCTTCCCAAATAAATTTGGCGTCCTTTTTAACTAGTGCCGAGAAAGGCTGACACCTACCGACGAGGTTTGAGATAAAGCGTCGAAGATATGCCGACTTCCTTGAAAAGATCGTAGTTGTTTTAAGGTTTTGGGAGGCGGCATTTCTAAGATAGCTTTAATCTTTTCCGGGTCGAATTCAATTCCACGATGTCGGACAACGAACCCTAAGAATTTCTCGGAGGTGACACGAAGGCGCATTTTAAGGGATTCATCTTAAGGTTAAATTGTCTTAATCGTTCGAAAACAATTCTCAAATCATACAGGTGGTTTTCCTTCACTTTGCTTTTGATGACCACATCGTCCACGTAGCATTCGACTTGATTGTGGATGAGATCATCAAAAATTCTTGTTATTGCTCTCCGGTAGGTTGCTCTGCGTTCTTCGGTCCGAATGGCATCATCGTGTAGCAAAATACTCCGATCGGCGTTCTTAATGCTTGTAAGCTTTTCATCTTCTGGAGCCATTTTTATCTGGTTGTATCCACGAAGATCCATCCATGAATGAAAATATTTCATGTGTTGAAGCAATGTCGATCATTAATTGCAGGATCGGTAGAGGGAATTCATCCTTCGGACATGCCTTGTTCAAATCTCGAAGTCTACACAAATTCGATTTGACCATTCTTCTTTACGATCGGCACTACATTGGCTAGCCAAGTCGGGTATTATTCTTCACGAACAAATTTAGCGTCTATTAGCTTTTTAACTTCGGCTATGACTTGTTGTTCGATTTCTAGACGCATTCTTACGGGACCTTGTCTGATGGAACGAAGTAGGATCCACTCCTAGCTTATGGATTGCAACCTCTGGAGCTAATCCTGGCATCTCATCGTAGTTCCAAGCAAAACAGTCTTTAAATTCCATTAATAATTTGATTATTTCTTCGGAGTCTTCTTTGTTGAGTAAGGAGCTAACAAAGGTAGGTCTAGGCTCTTAGTTAGTACCTAAGTTAACTTCCGTTAACTCATCTATTGTAGATTTGATTTCTTCTTCGAATTCGGTGGAGCGTCTCCGATTTGTAAATCTTCGAGTTCGTACGTAGTTTCCATGCAGTTTTCATTGGACTTGCAAGTGACAACCAAACAAAATTCAGTATCGTCAACTGACCCTACTGTGCCGAATCCGAGTCCATGCTTTGAATTGGGAGGACGACCGGAGTTATTCCATAATTTTTCAAAATGTTGTGATTGGCCTTTTGTCCATTGTCGAGGTAAGAAACCACGCTGAATTAAATTTTGAACACAGGGAGAGTACCACTCAAAAGGTAATTCCATTAATTCGATGAAGTGACATCTTCGAATTGTACATTATTTTCGGTTTTGGAGGAAGAAGCACCACGGTAGAATTTGATTGGCTTTGCACGCCGCTATGTACCTCTTTGACCACCATACCCTCGATCTTATTAGAATGGATAGGGGTTAGGGTCATAGTATGTACGTAGTGGTTAATCTTCTCGTACATTGATTTGTATTCTTCGTTCTTCTCATCTTCGAGGAGATCTTGAATTGCGGCTTCTTCGACTTATTGTCGTTGCTTCTTGCTTGATTTCTTTTTCTTCTTGAGACTATCTTCCCAATCAACATTGATGGTCTGGTTTCCTCTGTCCAACTGTCCTAACGTCTCTGCCACGACCTCGTCCCCGGCCTCGACCTCGGATGCGAGTTGTGGAGAAACCTTCACCATCTCGCCGTAAGGGAGTGGTGAGTGACGGTTGGACTAGAACTTCAGGTTCTTCGTCGTCCCGAACTTTCTTTGCTTCATTTGTTACGGTATCTCCGGAGAAGATTGTTTTCTTTGGCGGTGCATAATAAGCTGCATCTTCATGGATTCCAATCTCATGTACGGAGAATGGTTGTAAATCACCTTTGATGCACTTGTTCCCCTCCATCGTAGTATTTGATGCACCGATGCAGAGATGATGGTACCATCCTGTTTTCATGTATCCATGGTCGGCCCAAGTAGAGCGTTGAACGACGTTTCGAATCGATTATATGAAATTTTGCGGTTGTCTTTGCTAAGTCACCGGTCTTCATCGACGAGCGTTATTGACCCGAGGGCTCTTTCTCCTTTACGGTTGAATCCTCTTAATAATATTTTGTCCGCTTCGAGCTCGCGAGCATCAATTTCCAAATATGCTAGTGTTCGAAGACTCATTATATTGATCGATGCTCCTGGATCCACCAATACTGCGGAGAGCGTAAACTTCCCAATTGTTACCGAAATGTACAACGGTCGGTTGTGATCTGTCGTCCCAAGTAGTAAGTCATTGTCCGTGAAGGTAACACCTCGATGTTCCTTTAACGAACAAACCTCATCTAAGGAATCTCCGGCCATTTGAGCTAAGCAAATTTCCGGATCAAGTAAGGCCTTGATCAGAGCTTCTCTCATCTCCTTTGATAAGATGAGAGCGTCGTAGATGCTCAGTTTGGCTGGTAGTTTCCTAAGATGGGCTAGCACGTTGTAGTCCACTTTATTTCCATGTGTCTCGACTTCTTCTCGAATGGGTATTTCTTCTGCTGGGGTTGGTTCTTCTTGAACAACCACACTGCTTTCCTTTGTCCTTTGGACCCATTCTTGGAGGTAGAACTCTTCCACTTCTTAAGTTGACTTCGTAATTTCTTCGAATCTAGTGTTGAGTTCACCGGTGTCTCCTCTCGAATCGGAATGACGAGGCTCTTCCGGATTATCTTCAGAATACGAAGGTTCTAACTCTATCGTGACTCGGAGCTCCTCGAAACTCGCGGATAGATCCGTTGCTTGTTGAACTCTCGTAGCCTCCTTGATGGCTGCCTTCTTCGTTATTTTGCTCGTCGAGATCGTGTATGATTTGAGAATTATTGTTGGTATCGAAGTCGATGTCCGGATTGTCGCTAGTTACGTAATCGTTAGACACAGTCAAAACGTAGCCAACGCCATCACCCTTATCATTATATGATCCCACCGAAGTGAGCAGATAATCATACAAAATCGGAGGTTCGAGGGATTTCTCCCCGAATCGAAACAATTATCCTAGGATAAGCGGCCCCTAGTCTAGCCTTAGGAGTCTCGGTCCTCTCTTCTTCGTCGATTTTCTTCTTTTCTTCAATCATCTCCTGTTGAGGTGGTTCTTCTATCGCAAGTGATAGTACCGGCTTAACGAGGTCTCGAACTCTGAATTGAAGCTCGCACCGAGGCGGTTCGGATGTTGTCTAAAATCTTCTTCGAAGACCTCGTCCGAGGCGGTAGTCCATCCATCGTCGATTGCATAGGGATCTATCGGAATGACGGGATCGGTTGAGATAACATTGACGAAACCTCCTTTCAGGGTTCCTTCATGTACTCCTTCGGGATTGTTATATTTCCTTTCAGAAGGTTTTCGTTGAGCCAACTTTTAAAGGTAATGCAATCTTCTATCTTGTGCCCAAGCATCTGATGGTAGGGGCAAAAGTTGGGATCACCTTTCTTGTTGACTTCCTCTGGTCTTTTAGGCTCTGGTAGCTAGAAATCTGGAGTTTTCATTAGGCTACGGAACATCTTCGGTACTGCTTCATTTTTTAACGGATATTCTCTGCTCAGAAGCTCCCTCAATGTACGTTGTGGACGGGACGGTTGTTCATACTGCGGAGACGACTGATAGCTGGACCGGGGTTGTTCGTAATTCTGTTGTGGTTGCTGCGGCCGTTCTGGCGGTATTTGCATCGGTTGCTTGCCTTTGTCAACTGCTGCCACGATCCCAGATTTCTTTTCGAAGGTCTTCACCAGCTACGCTTGTCCGTCTTGTCGGCAAAACTTAATTGCTTCGCCTCTTCTTGCAAGCTTCCAGCCTTGCTTAACAACTTCTCAAAAGTCTTAATAGTGAATCCTTTGAGGAGAAGTGTTATCGGGCCTTGAATGCTTTTAAGCAAGATGCCGACTGCATGTTGTTCTTGCAGTTGTGGTTCACACTTCATGCTTAAGTTTCTCCATCGAAGTATGTAATCCACCAAAGTTTCATTCGGCCTTTGTTTCTCTACCACTAAATCACCTATAGTGATGTGGTGCTGAAGCTCCGGCGAATCGCTTGATGAAGAGGCTCTCTAGCTCCGAGAATGTCTTCAACCGAACCATTGGGTAGTTCCGCATACCGGTCGAAAGCGATTCTCGACGGATGCTCGACGAAGCCGTCGGAAGAGTAGTGCATCGCTCCCGCCGGCATTGCAACAAGCGGCACGAAAGTGTGCAACATGCTTGTCGGGGTTCCGGTTCCGTCGAAGGTCTTGAACGAGAGGTGGTACGAAGCCTTTCGGGTATTGGACGGCGTCGAATTCTTCGGGTAAGGTCTACCCGTCCGAATGGATGTCTCGTTCTTCGATTGTGCTAAGGCTTCTCGCACTCGTCTGTTCTACCAAGTTCTTGATATCCTTTTCGGGAATCATACTTTGTGTTGTATCCTTTTTAGTGATCATCCCCATTGACGGATGTAATCTCCTTTCCTCCGTCTACAATGTGAATGACCTCTAGGGGTGTCTCTATGTGGTTGTACTTCGACTGCTGGAGAGTGGCCGGAGCTACGGCCATCTCTTCCATCCTTTTCGCCATTTGAGCGATCGTGTCGTATTTTTCTGAAGTTGTCTTCTCATCGGTTCCGGCTCCTCTCTTCTGCGGCTGCGGGAGCACCTTGCGAAGCTGATGAAGCTCGTGTCTCAACCATATTGATTTCTGCATATTCTTCGTCCATGAACTCCGATGAATCGATCTCATCTCCAAACTTTTCTTCTCTTTCTTTTGCCAACCGTCGGATGTCGTCGGTTCTCAACTTTTCCATGGCATCTTCTAGTGGAGCTTTCTGTGTGTCTTTGCAGTTGTCATGCGATAGCTGCCGGGTCCCTTTTTCACGAGTCTCCTTTATCGCAGTAGCGCTTTCTTCGCATTCCGGCCTTACGGCGAGACTTTCTTTTTCGGGCTGTTGTTTCGATCTCAGCTGCCCGGTAGTGGGACGCCACACCATACTTCTGCAGCGAGAAGGTCTAGGACCGGATGGTGCGTCGGCCAAATGTTGGAAGGTGGTATCCTCCCTAATCCGTAATCCCGAGACTACGACGGGCGGGCTAGCCTTCATTCTCTTGCTTGGCTTTTCGTCATGACGGCGGGCTCTACTCGGGGCCCAAGACGGGATTTGGCCGGCACCCGCCCTATCCTTCGTAGAATTTCCGATACGGGGCAGTTTTCCTTCCTTGCTAACTTTTCTACCAAAGTTTGCAGTCGAGCAAACGGCGTAGTTCTAGTTCTTTTCTTGTGGCTATCGTTGTAGTATGCGGGCTGAGGTAATGTGGCAGCAATCTTGCGAACATTCTCCTCATCCTCTGCGGCGGAGAGGGGATGGAACCTGCTTCCTCCCAAAAGTGGTATGTAGTCGAGGCGGTGGTGTATATTCGGTAGCGGTGTATATTCGGCGGCTACGGAATTTCCTCCGGAAAGCAATCTCGGCGGCTACGGCTTCTGCGGCGATCCTTCTACTTCGTTTCTTCTTTGGGTCCTTGTCGGTGATGGAATCTTTGAGCTGGACCCGATTTCGAAAACGAAGGTCTTACGAGAAGATCTGTACCCTCCACGATAACGGGTTTACCATAGTTCCGGATTTCTTTCCCCTTTGATTTGGCGAGAAGTCGGGGTAGGTGCGAAACAACTAGACCAGGTGGGGGTAGTAAGAACAGGTCCTCCTGCGAACGGCGGTACTCCTCCTAATCGGGATCCTTTGCGGAGGAGGGAACTCCCGGGTCGACCTAAGGTTGAACTCGAGCGGCGGCTCCTCGGCTTCGGATACCTTGTTCGTCAGTGCAAAGAGGGAGACATCGGTGACCTTGACGTTCGTATTTTCAAATCCTTGTCCAAATCGGATGATCCCAGCTGTCGGGCGGCTCATCCTTATAGACGGCGAAGTCCGGTCCGTTGGTGAAGGAGAAAATCGGCTTCGGGGCTTCCATTTCGCGGGGTAGATTCGGTTGTCGGTCCCGAGTTATGCTTCTTTTCTTTAGGACGAAAAGAAAGGAATTGAAAAGAGTCCGAACTCATTCTTGTTCATGTATTTATAAGAAGGAATCATTTGTTAAAAGAGTCACTTATTATAGGGTTTGTTTATTTAGAACGGAATGTTCAAAGGTGTAGAGAAGGTAAGGAATCCGATTCAGAGTTGGAAAGGAAAAGAAAGTCTTAAGCAAGACTTCTCGACTCGAAGGATCATTCCTAAACTAACACCTATTGGGGGTCCACCCCACCTCAGAAATGAGGTAAAAGGATCTTGGAACCTCTCTGTTTAGGGGTGTCTAAATAGTGGCTCCTAAATCCGAGAGAATGTTGGCTATACTTATTCAAGATAGAAATGAACATAGTATTCCAACGGAAAGAAGGGTAGTTTGATCCACAAGGGACATGGATACACTTCCGATTTTTGAAAACGGAAGCTATCCGATTATAATGGAGAGAGGAATTTTCCCAGCGGAGTCGCCAGAAATGCTGTCGGCATATTTTTAGGTTGTGTGTTATTTTAAAGGGGGTCGCCTAACGTAAATCATGTCGGTGAATTTTTAATTTAATTAAAATAAATAATTCGAAAAGTAGTATTTGATTTTGAAAATAATTTTAAATTTGAAGGTTTTAAGATATGAGATTAAACCGATCTCACGTCCCAAATAGTTTATATAAACGAGCACCGCACCACAAACCGTGTATCTATCCCTAAGGATAGACACACTGGCTCGACGGTGGGGCTCGATTAAATAAACTAGAAGATTTGTGACACCCGTTTGAGTCTGCGAACCAATTTTATAAGCCGACAAAATTCCCTGTTTAATATGAAAACATTAAACGAGGTTTATATTACCACGGGTTCTTTAAAATTCCCTATAAGGGCAAGCCCCTATAGTTAATTACATCTTAAGTGATGGGAATCACCTAAGAAAACTCTCGATAATAATCAATAATTCTGCTCTCAAGAATTTCAAAGTTTAAGTTTTCGAGGATTGAAGTTTTGAATTTCAATAGGGAATCGATCAAGTTTAGAACATTTTGTTTTGTGAATCCAAAGGAAGAAAAGTAGGAGAAATCACAGATTCGAAGTGAACTTCGGTAATTTCCCGACTATCCTATTGTTTGGCTTAGATTTAGGAAAATCCTAATGTTTATTTAAAAGTTTTGATTTTGTCGATTTTAATTAATTAGGACTTATATTTATATGATAGAATCATACAAATAGCCTCGAAGATGTGAGGGTTTATTGTCGTACCGGACGACTACCTCGGAATCCTAAGACCGGTTAGGGCTTAATTTGCAATGCAAGCGCCTAACGAAGAATTGAGGATTTATGTTGCACTAGGCAAACTACCTCGAAGTCCTATGGCTTTGTTATTTAATTCTAGGAAAGTTTTGCTGGAAGTAGACTCGGGTTTTGCGCGATGACGATGGCCGTGCTGCCCACCATGCTCCGAGCTCCTTGTTGTTGCAGAGGTTTAGTTTTAGAAATCATAAATCAGGGGATGAGAAAAGTGTTTTGGTTTCGAGAAGTCTTAATTTTCCAAGTGTTTTTTTTTTATTTTGATTAAAACAAATCTTAAAGTTGATTATAACGACACCGGTTAAGATCCCACGGTTCCATCCTTCCGGCATCATTATTTTTATCGGATTCACTTAGTCCAGATGAATTTTCTAAACTTAACTGAATGAGTTCCACACTTTCATTTAGACCGTTGGAAATCCCGTTAGCAACACGTAGGTTACATCATCCGAGGTATTCCCGATCATCCAACGAGACGTTTTAATTTAGTTGCAATTGTAGTTTTGTGTTCCGTTTGTGATTAAATTTTGAGTTGTTTTATATTTTGAAATGTTGTGGCGGTGAATTTTATCTTGCAATGACTTTTAACTTAATTTGGTTTCAGTTTTAGGGTCTATCCTAAAGGTGTGGGTTTTCATGCAACTTGTTGTTTTATCATGCAAGAAAAATAAAGTACATTTGCAAGAAAGTAAATTGCGAGGAAAGTAAATTGCAAGAAAGTAAATTGCAATAAAATAAAAGCGTACCTGGAGGGTCTTTCCGTCATCCCAAGCTACACTTAAAACACAATTAGAATATTTAAGCATGTTCCTAGGTAAAGCTAAGGGAAGGGTTATGGTTTTCTACCAAATTTCTAATCCTATAGCTAGTCATCTCCTATGACGTCTAGGTTCTTTATATTTTGGTTTGAGGACGATTTTCTTCATCAAAGAACGATTAAGTCCAATTTGTTCTTATAAATGTCCTATCATATTGAGGAAGTGCTTAAGAGGAATCTTAAACATCTTTTCAATATTTCTAGGATTGTTTTAAGTCCAAATGAATTTAATTATACAAATGAATTAATCGTCCAAGAATTTCAAGTTTCGTTGTTATCTTACTCAGTGAACTATGACATTTGAATATCTTATAAGTGCAGTAACATTTCATTTAATGTTCTGTTTAGGAGTTATAATAACCAAAGCTTTCGAGGTTAAATTGGTATTCAAATGATTTGATTTAAAGTTAATGGGTTTAAATTTGGAATAGTGTTCAAGTTGCTTTAGATTTATTTCTTTCTGTTTTAAGTGTTGTTATTTAATTCAATTTAATTTAATTTCATTTAATTGAATTTTAATTTTAATTTAATTTGATTTAATTTTAATTTGATTTGATTTAATTTAATTTAATTTAAATTTAATTTAATTTAATTTAATTTTATTTAATTTAATTTAATTTTATTTTAATTCATTTAATTTAATTTTTAATTTGGTTTAACTTAATTTAATTTGGTTTTATTTATTTAATTTAATTTAATTTAATTCATTTAATTTAATTTAATTCATTTAATTTAATTCAACTTTTAATTCTAATTTAATTTAATTTAATTTAATTTAATTTAATTTACTTAATTTAATTTAATTTTTTAATTTAGTTTTATTTTAATTTAATTTTTTTTAAAAGAGTTTAATAATTTAATTTTAGTTTAATGATTAAGCCTTTTAATATATTTTAAATTTGAGTTATCATTTTAATTAAGAATTGAATATTAATGAGATAATTAATTTAGGGATTTTTAAATTAAAGAATAAATCTCTTCCTAATAATATCCCTATTTTAATAATTCCAATTTTATTATTCTTCCAAATTTAATCAATTATTTAATTAAGGTTTAATCTCTTAAATTGATTAATGGGTTTCTACCCTTTAATTATTTAAATTTCAATCATCCAAATCAGATTAGGATCAAATATTTTACTTGTTAATTTTTTATTAAACCTAAAGTTTTAATTAAGGATTAAAAATTTTAATTACCACTTTACCCTTTAAGCTTAATAATTTCATAACTCACTAAATTGAACTCAAATGAACTTGAAATTTTTATGTGACTTCACTCATATGTCAATAAAGATATGAGAGGAGAAAATGTGATTTTTCTGTATTTAATTTATTTATATAATTATTTTTGGTAGAAAATAGAGATTTCCAAGGAAAATTTAATAACATGACCAAGAGAAAGTTTCTATCCTTAAGAAAATTAGGGGACATTCCTAATGACCAGAGGACCACTTGGACCAATTTTGGTGATTTTTTGAATTATATTATTTTTATTATAATTATTTTAAGTTTTGGAGTGTTAATTAATTTAAAAATAAAATAAATGTTGAAAAATAAATTTTATATTTTTCAAAAATCTCTCTGATATCAAGGAAATCAGAAAATCAAATTTTGCAATTTTTTGATTTTTCTATGATTTATTATAATTATTTTAGTGAAAATGCTAGAAAATACATTTTTTTAATTTTAAAATTACCCTAGAGCTTTAAAATTTAATATCTTACTAAATAGACCTAAGAAAAATATGGGGTTTGTTCCTAAGTGATTAAAATTTAAAATGAGACATTTTGGTGAATTTTATTATTTTTGTGATTTTTATTATTTTTTAATTATTAAAAATATTAAAATATTATTAAAAATCAACTTTTTTAGAAAATTGAAATTTTAATTTTCTTAGGTTCCCCTGATATCAGAGAAGCTCCAAAACCAATTTGGTGAATTTTTGAAAGGTATTTTAAAAGTTATGTATTTTTAAAGTTTAAAATGACTAAGTGGCTTAATCAACCCAATTAGTGGGGCTAACCAAGTTCAATTGACTTCAAATTTTTATGATGGTTTCCTCTGATCCTAAAGGTCAGTGGAGAGTTGATTTCAAGTCAATTTGATGCATGGTTAACTCTAATTAATTAGAGGCCTATTTTGGGTGTTTAAGCCAATTAGGGTTGTTTTAAATGAACTAACTCAAAACCTATTTTTCCTAGGGTTCTCTGGTCATAAGAAACATCCTCAAATTTTCCTAGAATTTATTTCACAACATGCTATTTATTGGAATTAAAATACTCAAAACGAGTAACATGAACTTGAAAAATCAATAACTCTTCATAGGGATGGCCTCGACTTTGGAAAATTCAAGGAATGTTCCCAAATTCGGAGGCTTCAAAAGCCCTATGGTCTCATGC
The DNA here is from genome assembly GCA_022702705.1 of Papilionanthe hookeriana x Papilionanthe teres. Classification (NCBI taxonomy): domain Eukaryota; kingdom Viridiplantae; phylum Streptophyta; class Magnoliopsida; order Asparagales; family Orchidaceae; genus Papilionanthe; species Papilionanthe hookeriana x Papilionanthe teres. The sequence goes on from JAKZJZ010000199.1 coordinate 15,704, forward strand.
CATGGTGAATTGTATACATGCATGGAGAATTAAAAGTATGCAGAGAGTAAATGAATTATAAAAAATAAAATACTTGATGAAATTAAATGATTTCTTTTCCACATTATTCTCCTCTCGTTCAGCGAGCAAGAGGGTATTTTTATTTTATTTTTCCGATTTTTCTACACGAGTTATGAATTTTTGAAGTTTAGGGAATTAAATAAATAGAAAAATATCCTAATTTTCTATTTATCCACGCGGTGCCGCGTCAACCTCGGCAGACTCCGAACGCACACGCGTCGCGCTCCCATTCGACGCCGCCACCCGAGTCGGCGGCCGGGCCCCGCGGTTCTCATACCGTCTCCTGGTCCGACGCCATCTGAGCCGTTCGTTCGCGCGTGTATTGAATGGACGGCATCCGTTCATCGTCCCCGAGCGTCCTCACCCGAGAGCCGTCCACACTAAATCTCTAAGATCTCACTCGATACTCAATGGATTTTTATGTTCTTATGCTCCATGGATTCGTCTTGAAGAGACGAACACATCTATACGGTTAACATGCATTGAAATTAAGGCATTTGAAATGGAGAATCTCCAGAAGCTCGGGATGAAGAATTAGCTCATACCTTTGCTCAGAGAAGTGTGGCTTCAATCTGAGAGTTGTTGCACCTTCGATTGGATCCTAACAAGCTCCAGATGAAGTCTCCTGGTCTGGTGAATTGTCTGGATGTGATTTCGACCAAGCCCGATCACAAAGCTTGGAGGCTGGAGCAACTGGGTGGCCTGGAGATGGGGCTTTTACTGGTGGATACCTTCCCTTGATCTGGTGAAGTTGTAGAACCAATCAATTTGGGAATTGGCTCACTGTGGAGAATTGTCCTGGTTTTGGGTGGAATTTCAACTCTGAAATTGAGCTCGCGAAGGAGAAATGGCAGGGGGATCTCACTGGGAATCAAGTGCTCTGTGTATGGGGAGGAGTCTGGAACAATTTTGGCAAAGTTTTGGCAAGGTTTGTGCTTAGCTCCTCTCATGGCCGAGAGAGGTAGAGTTTAAATAGGAGAGGGTGGAGGGCCTCCCAGGGGGAGTTGAGGCATGGGATCGAGCTTGCTCGGTGAGGAGAAGAACGAGCCATGGTGACCACTAGGCATGAGGCGGCTCGGCAAGTGAGAATTTCTATGTTGGCTCACATGTGAGCTCTCGGCCATGGTGTTTTCCGGCGGCCTGGTGGCCGGCCGGCCAGGCATTGGTCTCCATCTTGGTTAGGGAGGTCAGGGCTGGGGCTTAGTGCAATCAATTAGCATTGGCCATGTGTAAAGGGTTTGATTTAGATGGAATGGGGGCATGGCTAAATTTGAACCTAAATGGGTCAACCCACCCATTTGGGCTAGGTACACCACCCAAGGCCTGGTTTTGGCTGAGGGAAAAGTGATTTGGCTCAGCATAATCACTAGGGTCAAGTCACCATCCAAGCACAATTAGGCATAAGCATGGTTAAGGGGAATCATGGGAGTGGTTAATCACCTTTAGGAATTAAGGCAAGAGTCTCCTCCTTTTGCCCAAAATGGCATGGTGACATGTAAAGAGGCTCTCATGGCTTGCATATGGCTTGTGCATGGCTCCATGGCTCCATTTGGCTTGGGAAAAGGTTGGGTCGATTTCATAAAAATGGGTTTTAAGAATTTTAGATATTTTTGGGGTGATTTGGCATGTGGCTTGATTTGGAATTATTTGATTGATGATTTTGGAACTTAGGGACAATTTTGATTAAATGGATGATGAAAGGAAGTGTCATGTGGGCTTTGGATGAATTTGGGCTTTTGGATGTGGTGAAGTGGGCTTTTAGGAAAGTTTAAGGGAAATGGGCTTTTAATTTTAGGATGGGTATTTGGATAAAAATTTTGTGAAGAACTTTGTCAAATAAATGTCATAATTGGTTTAGGGATGTTCTATGAAGGGCTTGGAATTAGTTTGATGTGATTTGGAGTTGAATTGGTTTGAATTTGGGTTTATTTGGTAAGTGGGCCTATGTAGGTCCAAGTGGGCCAATTTGGGCTAATGTTGGGCTAGAGTTGAAATTGATGTAAAATCAATGTTGAGAAATGTTTATGGGGGTGTTTCAAAGAGGTTTTGGCTTTGGTTGGGCTTTGATTTTGGGGTTTGGGCTCATTTGGGTTAGGTTTGGGTCATGGGTCCAAATTGGGCTTTAAGGCCAAAAGTGAGATTGGATCCAAATGTCAATCAAATTGGGCTTGGATTTGGTCTAGATTGGTGTTGGGAATGTTGAATTGAAGTTTAGAATTGAATTGGACCAAAATTGGGGTCAATTGGGTAGGTTTGGTTTGACATTGGGTTCACTTAGGGTTAAAATGGGTCAAATTGGGGGTTTTGACAAAGGTAGGGTAAATTGACAAAATTAGCCCATGGTGTAGTTGGACAAAATGAAATTGGGAATATTTGGGATTTTCTGGAATTTTCTGGGAATTTTCTGAATTTTTGGATTTTTAGGCCAAGAGGGGTATTTTGGGTATTTCGAGGGTATTGGGAGGTATTTTTGGAATTTTTGGTATTTTTGGGTATGGATGATCAGTTTAAGTGATGTGGAAATGTTTGGGATTGATTTTGGAGAATTTTGGGTAATTTGGAAATTTTTGAGGAATTTGGGTAATTTCGAGGGTTTTGGGTAAGGTAGCGGGTGTAGGGTCCCGGGGTCAAAAATTGAAAATTTGGGAAATTGAAGATTGGGTGAATTTGGGTGGAAAGAAGTCATTTTGGTTGAGCCATGAAGCCATATCAAGCCCACATGAGCCATGAAGGGACTCATTTGAGGCATTCACTATGTTGTTCCTAACCCTCTTATCCAAGGGCTTAGGGGTTAAGGACCATCCATGTGGATCACTTACATGAGTTAGGAGGTCAAGTTAGGTATGGGTGTGGTTTTATGAGGTATGTGGAAGTGTAGTGTGTAGGTCAACCCTCACCAGACCAGGCCACCCAGGGCAGTCCTAAGGCCAAAGAGTCCTATAGGAACTCATCCTTTAAACTTCCACATTTGATTTCAACCCTCTAGGTGATTAGGGGTCTACAGTCAAGTTTGTGGAGTTTGCAGGGAGTTAAGAAGTGGTTTGAATTTCTAAAAGGTGGGTCCCAATTCTAGTTCTCTAAGATAGTCAAAGGAAAAGCTTAAGGCTAGATCCTAAGTACTAAAGAGAAGAAGAGAAGACCTCATCAAAAATAAGGTCAACACCGACATCCACTAATCCTAAACCCCAACTCGATGGTTGAATGATAATATGATCTTTCAATATGGATTAAATTCACTTCATTTAACATCTTCAAAATTACAAATTTTTCAAAAAACTTAACGGCTTAGTAGTGAACCGAGACTTAATTTTAGGTTACTTAATGGGGTTTAGAAAAGAAAATATAAACTCTACATGCTGCTACAACCCAAGGAATTTAATCAAGTCCTTTAATAACTCAACTGGCAAGTTTCACCCACCTATTTCTCAAATAAAACATCAAATGAATGTCGTTACCCCACTCATATGACAATTAAAACATCAAAGTTCGTTGAGCACGAATTAGGAAAATAGTCATGAAACCCTAACTAAATTTTGGATGCTTAATTGAACAATATAATGAGACTAATGGACTTGAAATGATTCCAAGGTTTTAAAGTTGTTCGGGGTTATGCACAGAGCACTTCCTCGGCCATTTGAAGTCTTATAGAAGAACAATTGGACTCATTATTCTTTGCTCGAAACAATCATCATTAAAACCTATTAGGTACCCACAAATTTATGGATTATGATCTCTTGCGAATTGAAATTGTAATTTGATATATCTTTATGAATCATCTTAACATTTCGAGTGACGCATGAAGATTCAGTATACATTACTTGGATTATTTATTTTAATTCATCTTGCTTTATTCAACGGTCTTTAACTTCACTTTGCATATTATACATGTGATAATTGCTAAACAAACAACACACATAAAAAAACTTTTTAAAAAATTATATAAAAACATTTTTCAAAAGCTCTTGAAACAATAACGCCTCCTTTTGGATTTTGGGAATCCCTCATGGTAACCTATGGTTGCTAAAGAGATTTCCCTAGTTTAAAAGCCTTCAGCAACTTGTTTAGCCTAAGTAGATCAAAAGAAAATTTTTGGTGCTTGAATGAGGAAATTTTAGGGTCTTAATTGGTGTCGCTCAAATTAAATTAAAATCCCTTTAATAAGACACTTAAAGAACAACAACAACAAAACCAAAACATTGAAACATACAAGGTAAAACCTTTCAAACCTTGGACTTTTAAGAATATTTGTTTTGGCCAGTAGCTTGGAGCAAACACCTTGGGAAGAATGGCAAGCAACATGGCAGAACATATTAGTGAGAAAATAGGTCTACAACTTAACAAAACTTTCATAGAAATAAATAACAAGTAATAAGACTTCAAAGTTTTTTTGCTAGCACAACGTAAATCCTCACCTTAGCTTTACACCTTTGTACAACCATGATGTGCAACATAAGACCTAAATCGTCTTAGGATTATGAGGTTATCATTCAATACGATGTAAATCTTTCTATCTTATGGAGTCAATTTGTATGATTGTTATCATGCAAATGTAATCTGTAAATATTAAAATTGGGAAAATGGAACCTTTAATAATTTTCTGAAAGCTAGTAAAACTATAGGATGGTTGGGGAGGTCACTAGAATTCTCCCTCTTATACGCTGACATCCCCTACCTTTTCACTCCTTTGGATTCTTCAAATAAACGTTTCAATTTGATCATATCCATTCAGTTATTTCCAAGACCATTATTGAAAACTTTAAACTTAGAAATTCTTGAGAACAAGACTAATTGATCTTTATCGAAACAATCTTATGTGACATTGATTATTAATAATGTAATTAACTATAGGGGTTTCCTTTTATAGGGAACTTTAGAGCCCAGTTTATATAAACCCTATCAAATCTTTTATATTAGATAGGGGAACTAGTCGTCAACATAAAAGAATTTGAGACCAAATGAGTGTCATAAATTCTTTAGTTTATTTAGCAGGAGCCTTACCATTAAGCAATGTATATGCGTTTCTCGGGATAGATGTATGGCTTGTGGTGTAGTGTTCGTTTATTTAAACTATTAAATATAAGGATCAGTTCGGTCTAATATTTATAAAATAAAAATGTTAACTTTAAAGAAATTATACATATTTATAAATTAAAAATATATTTTAAAATGACCGAAAAACAAAAAACATACTCATTCATCAAAGTAATAAAAGTGCAACAAGTTTAAGGAGTTCTACAAAAGTTTAGAAAAATACAACACAAATTACACCCTTTTACAATGATGAAAGATGTCATTATGTTCCTTTTCCCCATTGTTGCACAAATCCCCTCCAGCGATCTCCCATTCACTTATTTTTCTCCCTTCCAAATTTGCATCACTCACGCTCCAAAAAAAAGAAGATTAAATGACTACAAATGAAATTCTAGAGAGCTTGTTCCATCTATCTTATTAGTTTATATCCATTTGTCATCCACCGATCACCTACGGGCCCATTGGCTCTCCTTTGCATCAACGTTGAAGCCTCGGATCACCATCTAAGATGAATTGTGTAAATTTCCTTGTAGATGGTGGGTTCAAGTACGACGTCAGGGTTTCAAGCCTCAATATGAATCACCAGCTGAGTGTGATCTGGAAGGGAGCATATAGGTGACCCGAAGATTAGTCTTAGAGCTCAAAACTATGTTAAGGGATAATGGGTGCCTTGCTCCCATTTTCTTAGTGCAAGAGTGCCGAAGCAGTTTTGGCATGGGTATGAGGAAGGGAAAGGTGTGGTGCTCACAAACTTACTATATTAACAGTGCTAGATCGCCAAGCACTCGAATTTGGGTTCCACTTTGAATAAGGAAGGTGCCATTTGATATCTTTTGAGCATGGGCATGGTGGTGGTGGTGCCAGTCCTGGGCATTTCATTTGTCTCAGAATTGCTTTACTCAGGAGCTGCGATCGCAGTGAGCCGAGATTGCAAGCTTTCATCCTCAGTATTCAAAATTACTTTGATCCTCTAAAATGCCACGTATCACTGGCATCACAGTTTTCATCAGCATCATTAAGAAAAAATTTTTTTATTGTATGGATTTTCTCCATCTCATCAACATTTTGAAAAAAAAGAAATAAAATCGGACATGATGCAGTTACTTTCAAAATCAAGTCAATCATTTTAATTTGTTTTTTTTCATGGAACTTTTCAACAAAATTAATGAAATGAATTTCATTAAAAAAAAATGAAGGAGATGATACAATAATACATTTCAACAACAAAAGAATACCCAAGAAAATTCTCGATTAAAGGAGTTATGATTACATTTTTGTGATAACTAGTGAATAGGTAACCAAAAGGCTAAATATTCATCTTAGGAGGATAATCTTGATGCTTGATGTCATATTGGGCCATAAGTGTATATGGTGAACCAATTTAAGCCCTTATTTCTTACAAGTGTCTTTGAAGGATTTTATGGATCTCTTGAGTTACGGAAAGATATGTATCAATGGAATATGGTACCGTAACATGTAAATAAATATTTGACATGTAAAACATCAAAAATTAGATGAAGTGAGCGCACCAGTCTATGGCACGGCATGTCAGTTTTAATCCTGGTTTCTTCTCTTAATTGCGCTTCAAAGAATTATTGTGGATGTCTTAAGTTATGTGAAACTATGTATGAATGGAACATATATCATTCAGATGAACATACCATGTATGTGACATCAAAATTGATGCCAACATGTGCACGAGTTTAGACCCATGTTTCATGCTCTAAACAAACTTTGAGGAGACTCAATGGATGTCTTTAGCCTTGGGAATATACATATTAAAGAAATAAGGTCCCACAACATTCAAGTGCAAATCATGGATGTGTGATATCAAAATTTGATACCAACAGGCTTGACATTGTATTGGATCCTTTGTCGAAAGATCCTAATATGTTGCTTGGAAGAAAAATAAATCATGTACATTACTAGCAAACCCGCCAAGCCCAGAAGCTAAAGGCTCTTGCATCAGTTCTCCCTATGTTTTGAGAAGATGGTTACCCAATCAGTGGTACATAGAACAATACAACACTAACCTTAATAACTTTAGAATCACCATCAACTCGGGCACCGGTAGGTGTGAAGGTGAGCACAAAAACTTGCCTCACAATTCACAGTATGTTAGAGAATGGGGAATAAAAACGATCTGAGTTGTGAACATCACAACCATATCATTCAAAAAAATTATACATTTTTTAAAATATTATCAAGTCGTCCTCGGCGGGTGCACATATTTTTACGCATGTTTTATGTTTATAAGTACGAGTACACACAAAGGAGTTCTACGCAGAAACCATATGTATCGTTCAAGTAATACGGGGCTGTAATGGAGTTCCGTTAATCAATCTTCCTGAGGAAGTGAGGTAAGAGGTCCTTCGTCGAATTGATGTATTATCGGACTTTAGTTTGGAAGGTCGATATATGTGGTTTTTCTAACAAATAATCCTAAAGGTAAGTCTTATGTTTAAAATAACTAATAACTACTCCTAAAGGAAAATATTAATTCTAAAAGATAACCCTTTTTGGATGAATTGCTTTGGTGAATTTTAAGATAATAAAATCTCTTATTCTTATGTAGTGAAGCTTGGATAATGTAAAGGAATGAGATGCATTAAATATTGTATATGCCAAATATGCCAATCTACCCTTTACCCTCTTCCTAGTGCATAAAAAACATTGGCTAAATCCCTAAGTTTAGTCCCTAAATTTGTGGTTAGGTTGGGAGGATATTGGCTCTACATTCAGAGCTCCCACTTCCCTTCGGTAGAAGGGTGACTCTTGCTTTTAGTTTCGAAATCACTAAGAATTTGAATTATAAATTTTAGCACAGTCACCCTAAAATCTCCAATTCTACTCCCATCAGAAAGTATATTTCCCTATTTCTTTGTACTCAAACCCCATGAACTTCACCATCCAAGAATTTTACTCTCGGATCATAGCGGGAATTACAATGAATTTTAACACTACAATGAGCTCATTTGTAATGTAAATGAAGTGCAAGTAAAAACAATCACGTTTATAATTAAAAATTCATCTAGCATGCATCACAATATCCTAAACAAGAATCATACTCTTTGCAAAAGAAAAGTAGAATGAAAACATTGGCATAATCTTCTTATGCCACCATTTCTAAATAAGAAGAAACTGTAAGAAAAGACATCCTGAAAGCACAAAGAAAACGCAAAAGGAAAACTTCATTTCATCAAAGCAAATCCACTAGATAAGTGTTTACAAAATCATAATATAATGAAGAACATAATATTTAGCTTTACCCCTTGAAGAAAGATGAAAATCTCTCACGATAAGTCACCGTATCAAGTACAATGCTAGTACAAACTCTTACATATTCTCTAAGAATCCCCTCACCATTCTCTCATAAAAGGTTGAAATCTACATTTCTACTCCTATTCTAAGATCTCTAAACATTCTTCACATTCTTCCTAACTTCTATACCCTTTTTTGGCTTCAAATTCACTTTAAAATAGTGTAGGGACGAATTTTCCAAGAGGAGCTTCAAGAAACCTTCTAAAAAGCATCTTAATTCAATATATATGGCCAATAACTGCCTAAAATAGCGTCCAAACTGTCTCGAGCATCGTCAATGCTGAATGAGGCCTTGTCGGCACCTAAAACTCATCATTCTCGGGATGCGGCACTTAATGCAGTTTGGTCTCCTTCGGTGCCCATTCTGTGCAGCTCCATGAGTTGCTTCGTTTGGCTCCGTTTAAGCTCTGTTTTGTCCCATTTAAGTTGTGTTGCATTTCTAACATATATCCCTACAAAACAATCATGCAAACAATCTTTTTTAAATTGTAATGTCATTGAAAAATATGTAAGAAGTTTAAAAGAGATTAAGGATAGAAAGAATTATGTTGAAATGTGCGAAGCCAAATTTTGCTTTTCTTGCTCTTCTTTGCTCAAATTGCACCATTTTTACTTATTTTCTCCAAGAGTCAATTTATTTTACCTAAAACAAAAAACATACAAAATGTCTTCCTTTAAAGTGTAATATAATTAAAATTAAGCATAGAATCTTATGAAAAATCAAAGATTTTAGGCATTAATGAGTCCCGAACTTTATTGTTACTTGATATAAGTAATACTAAAACTTTTAAAAACAAAATATGTTGCTTGTGGTTGTGGGTTTTGATGAGTTTCCCGTAATTTCATCTCAGAATTATAAGAATGTAACATAGGAGAAATTCTGGCAAATCAACCTAGGGCTAGAGTGTAAGAATGCCTCATATTCAACTTAGAAATTCTGATTTTCTATTTACTTCAAAGTTATTGAAACTTGTTAAACTAAAGTTTTATAAGAAGTATAAAAACAAATTTAAGAAACTTTCTTATGCAAATTTGACCAATACCTTTTGAAATAATAATAAGATAAGGATTGTATTTAAGTCTTTTTATTTAAAAAGATTCAAGTGAGACCAATTTTTGATTAGACATCTCCTCAAGCTTCTCCTCACATTTTTTTTCAATTTTCTTTTTCTTTTCCTTTTTATTTTTATTTTCTTTTTTCCTTTTTTTTCCTTTTAGAATCATTTTCAATCCCCTTTTTTTTCTTTTTTTATGTGATGATTACTATTTCTGGATAGACCTTTAATGATTTTGAATTTCACTATCCCCTTTCTCAAGTCCAAAACTCAAAACTTTTACTCCTTTTTAAAAGTATAATTATTAATTTGAAAAAGTTTTTAATAAAGGCTCGAATTCTCATTAAGTATAAATCTAAGAATTTTTTTAAATATTCAACTCTTTTCTACCATAAATAGCAAAATCATTTTTCTAATGTGTCCTATAAAATATCTTAACTCTAGAACAATTTCATCGCATAGGATTTCCATGAAGTTATTCTTTTAACATTTTAAAAATAAAAATTATTGTAACTTTAAAGATAACACCACATGACACATGTCATTTTAAAAATGTGATATTAATAAAATATGGGCTACTGAAGACAAATAAATTTATAGTTTTTAAATTTTTCTTTTACATGAAAACTTGAATTTTAAAATATTTTGCAATTAATTCCATAAGCTTATATGAGAAAGAAAAAATAAGGGATTATTCTAATTACTCTTCCTGTATCCTATCAAATTTATATACACGCTTAAGCATGATAGAATGGCTTATAGTAAAACATGCTTGCAATAATATTACTTAAAATTAGTATAGTCACTTTAAAACTTTATTTTTCTCCTTTTAACTTGATTTTAACATATATAGCATTAATCTGAGATAATATAAGTAGGAGAAAATAGTTCATAAATTCTATCTACCACAAATGTATAAAAAACATCTACAATTATTAATTAGGATAGAACAATATGCATCATAAAAGTAAATTAAAACTAAGCACTTGAGAATGGAAATTGGCTTAGCATAGCGGTATCAACATTATAATATAAAAATGTTCTTCACGTTTTTCATAATGTTTTAACACAAACAAACACATATGATACAGGAGGTCAATTCTTACATTAACTCTTCACATCTCACTAACTTACATCCAATTTTAAATCACTACAAAATAAATTAGGTACTTTAGAATGATTTTACATAGATTATAATCCCAGAGATAAGATTATCTCTTATATATTGGCTCTAGGCACCAATCTTATGCATCATCTAATCCCTTTATGTAAGCACCTACAACGATAATAAATAGTGGTGTAAGATCATCCATGTTATTCATCGAATAGGTTCTTGACTCCTAATTAAAACAAATTGAAAGGTAACAAAATTGAGATGGATCTATCCTTATTCAAATTGAATATTTCTTGTAAAACTCGAGTCAGTGAGACCCAGTCATAGTGGACTCATCAATCAAAAAATTGCAAAGAGAACATATAGATTCTAACCATAATAAGAAGTTAAGGATTCACCTCCTCGTGAAATGAGACAAAAATCAAATCAAACCACCCAACAATCCAAACATTCTCCGATCATTAGTGAGTTGATTAATCCATAATGTCACATAAAGATCAATTCAATCCACTAACAATCCAAACATTCACCCTATCATTAATCAAGTTAGTTGAGAAATCACTACAAAAGAAAACACAATACAACACAACAAATCACAACTTTCAAGCATCTTAGAAGTAGCTTCTTGATAACTATGGGTTGTCTCATATATTTGAAAAACTTGGTTTAACGTCGCCAATAGACAAATGATTCCTCTAGATCAAAAATCCAATTACGTAATCCTCGATCCATTGCCTAATCCTTTTCAGATCCAGGATGATCCCCAAATATTTATGCTTATGCTTTATATATGAAATTATATTTTATACTTCTTCTCAATAATAATTTCTCTTTCTTCCTGATAGCCTTGAAAAATGATTTCAAAGTAAATAAAAGATTAACTTTATTTATTTATAAGATGGGATTCTACGCAAATATATGTATCATTTATCAAAACTAGAGATATTGAACCCACGAGAGAAATGTTTTAAAATTTAAAGAAACGAAAAAGAACTTTTTACTTTTCAAAATGATTTTTTAAGTTATGTTCTATAAGTAGAAAGTTTAAATTCTTTTTCATAATTTTTTAATAAAAAGTAAAGTAAGAAACTAAGATGCTCAAAGACTATTAAATGTTATGAAAGCAAATGAGAATAAAAAATCTTTTTCCTCTTCATTAATGAGTAATAATTATGAAATTTTTGTGTGGAAATATCTAAATGTGTTGTGCTAAATAAAAGCAATTATATTCTTTACCCTTACTTGGTTCTATAAAGAACATAGGTTAATCTGATGTTTTGAAATCTTGAAGATGGGTTAGGCGGGGAAGATGCGAATCTCACCTAAAATTGTTCCCTCTTCTCCCTCCGCTTGAGGTTAACATCTCATACTTGATACTTAAAACATCAAAGTAAATTGGGGGCTTTGCTTTGTCACTCTAAAGTCCTTTAATTCTACACCCAATCAAGCATATCTCTTTATTTATTTTCACTCATCTATATGGACTACAATTCTCACCCATATAATTTCATACAATTCTCTCAAATTGTTGATTGAGATAATACGCATTGGTTCTTACATGTTATCACAACAAATTTTAACATCTCAATTGGCCAAATCGAGGTAATGAAGTACAAGGTAGTTGATTCATCACAACATCTTCTAACATTAAACATCATACTTCACACAACTTCCATCCATAATTTAATTGCTTATCGTTCAAAACGAAAAAGATAAAGAAAACAACTTAGAGCTCATGGAGAAAACACAAATACAATTTGATTTGAAAGTAGAATCACAGTGAAAACACAACAAGTCTTACTTTAAAACCAAATGTAAAAATAAATATAAAAACCTATCCGAAAATCCTCTCCACAAGACTCTTGAAGTCCCTTTAAAACTTTCTCTTTCCCTTACAAACTTCTTAGGGTGTGGCGCCCAACTCTAAGGATTCACTCTCCTAAATTCCAACACAAACTTTGATAAAGTAAAACAAAAAAGTAAGGAATGTATGGTAAGAAGAAGACTCTCTTTCTTCCTCTCTCCCTTCCAGTACTTCAGTTTTTTCTTCTTCTCTTGCCAATAGTTCCTTTGAGAAACTCTTCTCTTTTTCGGTCTTCAAGTCTTATTTTAATAATTTTCCAAAAGATGCCTTGGTGTCTCTTGAGCTGAGTATGGAATTCACTTGAATGCGAATGTATCCGTTAATTTGAATTTTAAATGAATTTTGGCACCAATGAGAAGTTAAGGAAGTTTAAACTGAAAGTTGCTTCAAATCCTTTCAAATTTGTGCTAAATTTAATTCAAATTGCATAGGTTAAGCTATACTTGTATTTATCTGTGGCTTAGTGGAAGCAACTCGAGTATATTTGCACACTTTTCATTTTTGCTCAAAATTTGATCTTTTTTTGCTCCTTACATCACAATCATTAATTTTAATCATACCTGAAAAAAGAGCATGAAAATACCTTCCCTTAAAGTGCAATATCATCGAAAAATAGGTATAAAAATGTGCGTAATCTTATATATTTTAGATTTTTCAAAATCCCGAGCTTAAATATGTATCCCTTAAAGTCTTATTATCAAATGTAAAAATTAAAATGCAAATTATGTAAATGAGTTTCTTTAAGATTACTTGAAAAATTTTAAGAAAATGAGTGATAAATTAAAAAAATTTAAGTAAATGAGACCAACTTAAAGTTTAGAAAATTCATAAGTAAAGGATGGTAGAAAGATGAGTTTCTATCTAATTCGAAATACTTATAAATTTTTCAAAATATAGGATTTAAGCATTTTATTTTCACCATAAAAATTTTTATTAGAAAATAATTTTACTTACTTAATTATATTATTAAGCTTTTTAGATTTTTCTCGAAACATGTATTTAAAAATTAGGTGTGGAACCAATTTTTGGTTAGGCTCTTAAATCCTCAAGCTTCTCCTTTATTTTTTTTTCTTTTCTTTTGGGGCGAGATTCTTATGTCTGGATAGGCCTTAAATGATTTTGAATTCCACCCTTCCATTAAATCAAAGGTTTGATATATATCCTCCTAAAAATCATAATAATAGTGTTGAAAATTATTTTTCAATAAAAGAAATTTAAGTTTTGAAAAATGAAAGTCAAATCTTCTAATTTTCCATAAATACAACATTTCTTACTAAAAATAGATTCTTGTATTTAACATTTCTTTACTAATAAAATTTTAACTTTAAATTTTTCATCAACACTATAGATTTTTAACTAAATTCTCTGCTTACTCATTTCTATATTCAAAAATTTGCTTCTCTAATCTAACTTCGGATACATAATTATTTTGATCAAAATCTAATTTATTTATAGTATTTTTTAGAGCAAACAAAATTTAGTTTTTGAAAATTGTTTTTAAATTCCTCCCAAACTTTAAAATTTTAATTAGGATAAAAAAGTTAAGCATAAGAAATGATGGGTAAGAATTAAAAACTAAAATAAAATGCTTACGAAACTTCCTTAACTTTAAATATGCGAGTATATGATTTAAAAAATAGAAGGAGTAACGAGAAATCAATTATAGTTTTTCAATTTTCATAAAATATAAATTTCAAAGAACTTTTAAAGTAGTGGAGGTCTTCAAAGTAAATACACTCAAACTTAACAAAAATCACAACAATACTAGAAAATATATGGTAGTAAATTTTGAAAAGTTTAAATATGTAATGTAAATAGTGGTTTCTAATAGTGTTATAAATTCCCTAACAGATTTTGGAATTAAATTATACACTACTAAAAACACAATACACTATAAATAAATTGAAACATTTACTACTACAAACACTTCACGACTTTACATCCATGAAATATCATAAACATCGAAAACATAAATCAACCACGGATATATGCGAGATATTGCACAACGGTAATAGTGCAACTACGGTCGAACATATCGGTGTTCACAACATAAAACAACACACAGCCAAAGTCAAACATCACAAAACACATATACAAACATCACAGACTCATCATATAAAAAATCCACTCATCATCTTTCCATCATCATCATCGTCTTCTCTAATCAGTCTATCCATATATTACTGATAAGTCTCCTCAAACTCTACATGTTTATGAGGGCTAACATCTCATAAAAAAATTTAAAATAACAAACCAAATTAAGAGGCTTTAGCCTGTCACTCTAAATTCCTCGAATTTTACTCCCAGATAAAGAATATCTCTATATATTCATTGATCATGTGGACTACAATTCTCTACTTATAATTGTATTTGATTCTTTTCAATTGTTTAAGACAATACCACATTGGATCTTACATAATCTCACAACAAATTTTAACATCTTAATTGGCCTAAAATCGAAGTAAATTAAGTTCGGAATTGAATCATCACAATTTATTCCGGCATTAAACACTTATACTTTCCACAACATTACTTCCATCATTTAATTACTTCATCATATAGAAAGAAAAAGATAAACTAAACTACTCTAATTTAGAAGTAAACACGGAAACAAAACTTGATATGAAAGCATAAACCATAATGAAAACCTTGATCTTACTTAAAAAAAAATGTAAAAACAAAGATAAATACTTATCTAAAAAATCTCTCCCACCGGAATGCAGAAGTTCCTTTGAAATTTTCTTTCACAATACAAATCTAAAGAAGAGTTTGGCGCCAAACTCTGGTGACTCTAATAAAGACTTTAAAACTTTAATAAAAGCTTATATATAATGATAAAAGAAAATTGGTGAGAAGGCTTGCTGACCTTTTTTTTTCTTTTTATTCTCTACTCTCTACTATAGAAAAGAAGAACTCTAAAAATTAACACACTCTAATAACCACTCTAATAACACACAGCGAATAATAACCCTTTCGACACACACACACACACACTTACAAATTATGAGGCTTCATTTTTATAATATTTCAAAAGGTTCCTTGGTGTCTCTTGAATCATGTCCCAGATTCAATGTATCCACCAAAAGATGCATCCCTTCATTCAAATTTACCGCCAAGGAAGTTAGGAAGTCACCACCAAAAGTTAAACTCAAACACTGTGAAAATGGTGCCCAATTTCATTTAAATTGATTTTTAACGTAGTGCTTAGCGCGGCACTATGGTGCTTGGCGCCGAGGTAAATTCCTTAAGCTTCATAATTTTGCTTCAGGTTGGTCTTTTTCACTCCTTTCATCATACACCAGAAAAATAAAAATACCTTCCATTAAAGTGCGATATCATAAAAAATAGGTATAAAAAATGTGCATAAAAACGAAAGGCTTTTATATTTTAGGTGTATCGCTCTAAAATCTTTATTTGTTGGGAGGTTGAAATTTGTGAGTTAAGGAAATAATGTTAATTTTTGGGTTTTTATCACACGTAAACAAGTTTTTTCATGAACCAATGCACATGCTTGACATGACGATGCTTAGTAGGGATTACGGTGCTTAGCGCGGGTTTGGCATGTATCCGTGAGTAAGTATATTTTGACTATTATATTTAATCGCACTAATACGCCTAGTTAATTACCCTAAAACAATTTAAATAATTACTTCTACCCCATACACACTTTTAACACTCCAAAATCACACTTTAATATCAATCGATTTAAAAAAAAATTCACACAAACATAAATTTCATTAAAAACAAAACACTTAATACAAACTAAAAATTTGATCAAAATCCTTGGATGAAATTTTCTAGCTACAAGTTCATAACACATATAACTAGACACAAATCCACATCATTAAAATACAACAAACAACCCTTGACATTACAATAATAAAAAACATTAAACCTTAAACAAAGATAACTAAATCGAAAGACAACACTTGAATTTAATTCCACTATCCTGTAGGCGGAATATATCCTGAACCATTATTAGTTCCATTTGAACTATCTGGAATGTAAATCTGATAAAATAAGAGATTGTTGAAAAATCTCAGTAAATCTTGTTTTATCCATTTGTTCTTCAGAAACATCATTTTTCCTACTTCTTCCACATGACTTGTATAGTGGAATTGCATTTTGATTTGTCATCCATTGTGCGCTAAATGTGCATTAATTTCATTTACCTTTGCTTCAATTGAAGCCACGTCAGCCTCAACCTTTGCAATCTTCTCTGCAATTCCTTGGATATTAAAGGCTAGAAACCTGTGCACCACTCTTGTTCACTCTACTTAAAATGAACTTCTTCTTGTAGGCTTCCTCTTTCTTCCTAACTTTGCTCTCGAGAAGACATTTTCGCTCTCAAAACACCTTTTCAGAAGACTCGAAGTGAAAATGAAAAGCTGGGGCTAGTATCTCTTAATTGCGGGCTGTTATAGACTTGGGGAAGTCTCGAAAACGAGACCCTAAACGGGTTTAAACTCTTTAAATAACTCCCAAGCCACTTACCCATGATTTAGGCTTCTAGAACCACATTTTTCATGTTTTTTGTAACTCCGGAACCTAAGCGCCAACTCCAGCATGTTGCAGTGCTTTCTCGTTTTAGCACGGGTACGCTAAATGTCCAAATATTCATTTTGACTCCTCTAAGTCATCGATAAGGTCGGAAATAAACACCATATGTTTTAAAAACTTCAAATACCACAACAATTTCTCAAATTAAACCAAATAAAAGCACACAAAACAAACTTAAAAATAAACACCTACAGAATGTCCGCAGGGGTGCCTCCCCAAGCGCTTGGTTTAGCGTCTTGACGACATGCCCGAGTTTATTACGAGTGAGCCAACATCATATTAAATCGGAGTTAAGATTGATGGACTTATAAAAAGGTTTTAGTCTATGAACATTGATTTTGAATGTTTGATCTTAGGATCTTTAATATCCACGGCTGCATAGGGATAAACTTTCATCCACTGATAAATGGACCCATCCTGGACTTAAGTTTTCCGGCAAATATTTTCGGTCAGCATTATATAAACGAAACTTTTTATCATTTCAAAGAGATTTTAGTAAGAATCTTAAGTCATGCCACAACTTCATCTTTTCTTTATAAAACTTAGCATTTTCATAAGATTCATTGCTTTTTTCTTGAAGCTCATTTAATATCAAAAATCTCGTTTCACCGGCATCTTTCAAATTATAATTGATCTCTTTAATAGCACAATATGCTTTACGATCGGGATTATTTGGTAAATGTTAAGCTTTCCCAAAAATTAGCCTATGTAAGGACATTCCTTTAAGATGTTACGTATGCGGTCTTATAGGCTCACAAAGCATAATCCGGTTTGATTGTTAATTCTTTCAGTTTGGATTAATAGTCTTTTCAATATTATTTTAATTTCATGATTTGATAATTCAACCAAACCACTTGTACGTGGATGATAAACGTACTTGATAAGGATAGCTAATATGATATTTCTTTACTAGCTTTTCCATAATCACATTTCTAAAATGACTTCCCCTATTAGTTATGATCACTCTTGGTATTCCAAATCCTACAAAATCTATTGTTTCTTAAAAATTTTGCAACACTTTGAGCATCATCAGGTAAAGCAAGAGCTTCTATCCATTTGGATACATTAATTATAACTGTATCGGAATGTATATTTACGAAAAATGGTATAAATGGTCCCATGAAATCTAATCCCCAAACTTCAAATATTTCAACTTCCAATGTATAATTGAGAGCATCTCATTTCTTCTAGAAATATTGCTTACGCGTTGTCATTGATCACAAATTTTAATATAAGCATTAACATCCTTAAAAATTGTAGGCCGATAAAATCGAGATTCTAGGATTTTATATGCGGTTTATCTAAACATAAAATGTCCATAATCAGAATTATAACATTTTTGAATAATTTCATTAGTTTCTTATAAAGGTATACATCTTAGAATAATCAAATGCTTTCTTTATTTATATAAAAATGGGTCATCTAAAGATTAAGTATTAGCTTCAGATAAAAATTTCTTCCTCTCTTGGTATGTCAAACCATAGGATAAAATACATCAACGACACTAAAGTTTACAATCTCGGCATACCACGGAACACGAAAATATTGATAGTGAAAAGTTTTTCATCAAGAAAATGTTCATTGATTTTCATTTTCATTGTAGAGATTTTCATAGTTAAGCTTTGAAAGATGATACTTTAATTTGATTATCGCATTTTTAATATCTTATCTCTTATTTCAAAGTCAAATTCTTATAAAATATAAATCCACCTTATCGGTTTCGGTTTTGTATTCTTCTTTTCATTAATTATTTAATATGAGAATGGTCAGTATGCACCACACATTTTCTTCCAATTAAAAATGATTTGAATTTATCAAAGGCAAATACTATTGTTAATTACTCTTTCTCAGTTATGGTATAGTTAATTTGAGCTTCATTAAGAGTTTTGCTAGCGTAGTAGATCACTTTGAAAATCCTATCATATTTCTGTTCCAAAACAGCTCTAATAGCATAATCACTGGCAACACACATTAATTCAAAAGTTTTTTTAAGTTTGGTGAAACTATAATAGGTGCAGTGATTAATTTTTCTTTTAATGATTCAAAAGCTTTTATGCATTCTTCATCAAAAAAAAAATTCTGAAAGCTTTTCCACATTAAACAACATAAAGGATTTCAAATTTTGGAAAGTATTTAATATAACGCTGTAGAATCCGGCATATCCTAAAAAACTTCTAATTGCCACTTACACATTTTATTATTGTGCGACTTTTTAATTTGCAAAATTTATGAACTCGGATATATATATATATATTGATTTAGTTTTATAATGAGTTGCACAATTAAATGCAAGTATATGTATCGCTCGAAGCAATCTGGGGCTCTAGTGAGTCTTTGGATATGGAAAATCCTTGAGGAAGGCTTTAATTTTATGGCGTAGTACAAAAATCACTTATCGAATCACGTGATTAACGAGTAAGTTTAATTTTCTTAAAATAAAAGGCAAACAGGTTTTAGTTACTATTCCTACGAGAGTATGTTCTAAGCCACAGCAAGTTAAACTAATGTCTGAGCTAAAGTTATAACAAAGTTCGGTTGTAAGAACAGTCTTTCCTTCTCTCAATTATAATAAAATGATTATTGTGACATAAATCGGTATTCAATCATGTTGTACCAAATAGGAGCATTCTATTCTTTACACATTAAGCCTTTAAAGAACATTAGCTAATCCTAAGTTTAGTCCACTAAATACGTGGTTAGGCTTGAAGGATATTGGCTCTTACGAGAGCTCCACTTCCCACTTTCCACCGAAGGTAACTCTCTCTTTGGTTTCTACACCACTAGGACCCGAATTCACGATTTCGGCTGTCCTCCCAAATCTCATTCTACGCCCATCCAAGTATATTTCCCTTTATTTGCACTCAATCCCCGAACTACGTATCTCATTCATGGACATTGATTGTGACCTTCACTTTTTATTATGGAACACATAATCCTTTGGAAAATATGTTTCCAAACAAGTTTTAACAATTTAATTGACCCGAGATGAAAAAGTAAATGAAGTTCAAGGCGAAGGTCATCACAAATTCTTGATAATAAATTGGCACATCATTTTCATATCTGACATCAACACATCATGAAAAAGAGGAAGAAAGAAATCTACCAGACACATGAGGAAAGATGACAACCTGAGATTTTATAAATAAAAAAGACGTCATACAAACGAGAGTAAAGATAAAGGCAAACATCTTAGCTCTTCTCCAAGCGAATCTCAAGGAATTCCCTTTGGCTCCTATACTCTTTACAACGACACACCAGTGCTAAGATAAGTAAGGAAGAAGAAATCTCTCACTTTCCCTCTTCTCCTACCTTTACTTAGAAGAGAAAACACAAAACTAAGATTTCTAAAAAAATGAAAAGACACTCTCTCTCACTCTCTCGCTAGTCTAACTCTCCCAGTCTCCTTAATTTAAAACAAAGTAGTTTAAATTTGGCCATAACTGATTCCTAAGAGTTTCTCAAGCAACCCTCAAGAAATCAATAAAATACATTGAATTTGGTTTAGATCGAATGGGGCACACTACGGGTGCGGGATAGAAGCGTTGTTGAGCACGGTATGCTTTTTGGCCGTCGTTCGGTCTTGGATTGATAAAATGCACTTTTGCCTTAGTTTGCTCCAAATTTGCTCCTTTTGCTTCCTTTTGCTCTAAGGCTAAATTCATTGTACCTACATGAAATCATCGAAAATACGATTCTTGAAGTGCGATATCATCAAAAACATGTATGAAATGAATAGTAAAAATTTATTAAATTTTCGGTGAATCAAGATCCCCCAAAATTAACAATTACTTATCCTCAAGTAATTTTAGTTAATAAATAAAATAATGATCAACTATGATGAACTTTCTTTAAGAATATCATAATTTTGATTTAGATGAGTACGTAGTAAAATTTTCGAAGATCTTTGAATAATTCGAAGTAATTTTGTAGGTGTGAGACTATCTAGTAATCAAGTCTAAGAGTTCTATCCTTCTATTAATTTCAATAATGACTGTAGGTGTCTTTATTAAGGCACTTAAAAGGATTACATACAGAAAAGACTATGAGAACACTATTAGTAGGATTAATCCATACATATAAGTTCGGAAAGTAATTAAGTTTTTCCTTTTAGATAGGTCCAAGTGAAGCAAGTTTTTATTTGGCATCTCCACAAGCTTCTCCTCACTTTTCTTTCTTTTCTTTTCTTTTTCTTTTCTTTTCTTTTCTTTTTCTTTCTTTTCTTTTTCTTTTCTTTTGGTTTTCTTACAAGCCCAAATTCTTTGTATCTAGATAGCCTTTAATAATTTTGAACTTCACCCATCTCACACTAAATTTGAAACTTACCACAATCCCTTACCTTATAGGCATTTCTTTAGCTTATTAATGATTCATCATAGAGCCTCAATGCATTAAAACATCATATAAAAATTTTAAGATTCTTAATATTTAAAACATACGATTTT
Source organism: Papilionanthe hookeriana x Papilionanthe teres (assembly GCA_022702705.1). NCBI lineage: Eukaryota > Viridiplantae > Streptophyta > Magnoliopsida > Asparagales > Orchidaceae > Papilionanthe > Papilionanthe hookeriana x Papilionanthe teres. Next base: position 37,151 of record JAKZJZ010000199.1, read on the forward strand.
TCTTACTTTGAATAGTTGGCTATAGTCCTATTCTCTTATACCAAATATCTTAGCCTACAAAATTGCTTTTCATTACCAAATGCACTTTCATTCAATTTTACAAAATACTTAAACAAAATCAAAATACAGTTATCTGAAGTTGAGTTCTCTCACAGGAAATCATGTTAATAATTTTTAAAATACTTTTAAATAAGAACAATTAATAGTTAATTCTTTCCCTCCTCCAAACTTAAATTTTTTAATATCAATACAATTAACATGGGAAGAAAGAAAAGATATAAACATATAACTCATACCTCAATCTCATTTAGGCTTTTCATACCTTTGAATTTAAACGGGTTTTTCTTCATAAAGTAGAGCAGTAGGTCTGAAATAATTAAGAGCATTTCTATACACAGATATGGGTTAGAAATTTGTAAGGGAAGAAGTTTAAAAACACAGCAACATAACTTATGCACACAACATTAACATCAAACTATTCACCCCATCTGATTAAACTAACAAACCAAACACATTAAACTCTTCTATCACATCAAATACATCACAAATCAACATAAAGTCTACTACAAGTACAACCAAACACATTACATCACAGATACTAATCAAAAAGAGTCTCAGGTACATTGATGCCCGAATATTTATGCTTACGATTTATATATGAAATTTATGATTTATAATATGGCATTCTACGCAAGTATACGTATCATTTATCAAGTAATATAGGACTTTGTTTGATTAAGCCTCCGAAACCCACAAGGGAAATGTGTAAAAGTTTAAAGAAATAAAATAACTTTTTACTTTTTAATTGATTTTTACAACTATGTTTTAAGGTTTTAATTTAGTTGTTTTTGATATTTTTTATAAACAATTTTAAGCAAGAAATGAGATTATCAATACTCTAAACATAATATAAAAGATATAAGAATCAAATATCTTTTTCTTTCTTCAATTATTCAGTAATAATTATGGAAATTTATGTTATGAAAGTGACGTATTATTGCAAATAGAGACGATTATATTCTTTACATACTTGGTTCTAAAAGAAAATTGGTTAATTTGAAATTTTGAAATTTGTAGATGCGTTAGGCGGGGAAGATACCAGGTCTCACTCTAGAGTTCCTACATTCCCTCCTTTAGGGAATGCAGCATCTCGCCAACAAAATTTAAAATAATAAACAAATTAAAGGCTTTAGCACAATCACTCTAATGTCCTCTAATTTTACTCCCCAATAAAGCATATCTACCTATATATTTGCACTTAATCATATGGACTACAATTCTCACCCATATAATTGTAGTTACTCTAAATGTGTTTTGAGACAATACCTCATTGGATGTTACATAATCTCGCGAAGAATTTTAACATCTTAATTGGCCAAATTAAGTAAATTAAGTTCGAATTGAATCATCACAATTTAATTCAGCATTAAACGGTTATACTTTGCGCAACATTAATTTAACAATTTAATTACTTCAATAAAATCCAAGAAAGAAAAGATAAAACTAAACTACTCGGATTTCTTGGAAAGGCTTACAAACAAAACTTGATATGAAAGCATAAACCTGTGAAAAACTTTGTATCTTACTTAAAAACAAAATGTAAAACAGGATAAATACTTTTCTAAAAATCCTCTCCACTAGACTCTGGAAGTTCCTTTGGAATGTTGCTTTCCTGATACAACTGCATAGAGGTTGGCTCCTAACTTTCTGGTGACTATAATAAAGACTTTAAACTTCCAATAAAAATTAGATATAAGGATAAAAGAAAATTGGTGAGAAGAAGGCTTCACACCAACTCTTTTTTCCTTTCTTACTCTTTACTCTCTAATATTGAAAGAACAACCACAAAATTAACACACTCCCAATAACAAGCTACCGGAACTAATAACACTCTCTACACCACAATAACAACACACACATACACACACACACACACACTTGCATATTATGAGACTTCATTTTAATAATTTTCCAAAAGGTGTCTTGGTGTCTCTTCAAATCAAGTCCACATTCAATGTATCCAGCAAAAGATGCATCCCTTCATTCAAATTTGCTGCCCAAAGGAAGTTAAGGAAGTTACCACCAAAAATTACTTCAAACACCCCTTGAAAATGGCGTCAAAATTCATTTAAATTCGACTTTTAATCGTGGCACTTAAGCGTCGTCACTTTGGCGCTTAGGCCCTAGAGGCCAAATTTCTCAAACTTCATAATTTTGCTCCAAATTTGGTCCTTTTTCGTTCCTTTGATCATAATTAATTATTTTCATCATACACCTGAAAAATACAAAATACCCTTCATTAAAGTGAAATAACATCAAAAATAGGTATAAATGTGCATAAAAACACACTATATATTTTAGGTGCATCAAAATCCCCCAAACTTGAAATGTTACTTATCCTCAAGTGACTCCTTGTAACATAAAAAATTTAGCATAGAGAGTTATCTGAAATGAGTTTCTTTAGAAAGGTTTCAAAATTTTGTTCTACAAATGAAATAATCCAATTTAGAAAAATTTTAGTAAATAAGACCAATTTAAAGTTTAGAAAGTTCTTAAGTAAAGGATAATGAAAAAATAGGTTTCTATCTAATTCAAAAATACTTGTAAATTTTTCAAAATATAAAATTCAAACATTTTATTTTTCTCACTTAAAAATTTTAATTGAGAATAATTTACTTACTATATTATAACCTTAAGTTTTAGATTTTCTCAAAAACTTATATTTTAAACTTTAGGTATGGAACCAATTTTTTATTAGGACCTTAAATCCTCAAGCTTCTCCTTTCATTTCACATATTATTTTTCACGTTTTTCTATTTTTCTTTTTCTTTTTCTTTTCTTTTCTTTTCATTCTTTTTTTATAAGGCAATGATTACTATATCTGGATAGGCCTTTAATGATTTTGAATTCCACCCTTCCATTTAAAATAAAAGGTCTGAAATTTATCTTTCACTTAAAAATCATAATAATAGTGTTGAAAATTATTCTTGATAAAAAGAAATTTAAGCTTTGAAAAATAAAAATCAAATCTTCTATTCATCCAAGAAATACAGCATTTCTTACTAAAGATAGTTTAATTATATTTAACATTTCTTTATTAAAAATTTTAACTTTAAATTTTTCATTATTGTACTATAAATTTTAACTAAATTCTTTATTCATTTTTCTATATTCAAAATTTTGTTTCCCTAATATAACTTCATATACATAATTATTTTCAATCAAAAACCAAATTTATTTTAAGCATTCTTGAGAACAAATAAAATTTTAGGTTTACGAAAACTTTAGTTTTTAAACCCTGAAAACTTTAATTTGTAGTGAAAATAAAAATATTTAAGCATAAATGATACATGAGTGAGAATTAAAAATTAAAATAACATGCTTACAGGAATTTCAATATCCTAAATATGCAATTATAACATCTTTAAAGATAAACAGGAGGTAAAAAGAAACTAAATTCAGTTCTTCATAAAGAAAAATTTTCAAAGACTTCTACAATAGTGGAGGTTTTTAAAGTAAATACACACCAACTTAACATAACTAAAATCACAACAATAGTAAATAATAATTGGTAGTAGATTTTGAAAAGTTTAAATATGTAATTTTCAAATAGTGGTTTTTAATAGTGTTCTAAATTTTCTTACAAATTTAGAATTTATTTATACTCTATTAAAAAATTAAACACTAAATACACATTTAAAATACACAACTACACAAATATCCTGAAATTACAACATAAAACATTATTTTATAACAAAAACATCTGAATGTGCATAAAAATGAGTCAAACTATCTCTATACAAAATCGAGTTCATATCATAAATACATTACACAACGATCTAACATAACATCACATATAAAAGATATAAAAATAAAAACTTAACTACGCATAAGAAATCACAAATCAAAACAAACTAAACACAACAACTTTAATCATCATCCTCATCATCTTCTTCTTCGGCCCGAGTCTCTAGATGGCACATAAGGTATATAAAATGAATCGGGGGGACATCTCGGTCTTATGATGCTTCTAATCACCTTATCCAAGTATCTTTGCGTATTCCCTCATATTCATCATGCTTAACAAAATACCTTTCAATATTTCAATTTTACCATCCATATCTCTGTATGTTCTACCGGTAAGACTCACTTTCTTCAAAATCTTCTTCGACGGTCCGGTTGTGAATCAGATGATGCTGCGAAGTAGTGGCACGTGAGTAGAAGCGAGCGGCTTTGGAGAAGTAGAAGCGATTGGAAGTTCTAAATCCTCCTCTCGACCAAACTCTGAATGTACGGTGTAAGCACTAACGTTTACACTAGTAATAGGTCTCAATAGCCGAAGAACTTCCTCTCATGTTTCAAACTTAACATTAGATCGCTCTGAAATTGAATAAATTGGATGAATCCCATTACCTAAAGTAGTAGCAGATCTTGCACAGTTCATCACATAGTCAAAAATAACGCCCTACATCAATAGGCTTTCACACTTCAGATACAATGATTGACTGCTCTCTCTCTTGTAACTTCACTAGCGTATGACTTCAAGGCAACATTCTAGATGAGATAAAGTAATGTCGTACCTTTGAAATGGCATTAAACTTAAAACTGTGAAAATTTACTCTTCTTTCATTTGTTATCTTCCATTAACCTCTTCCATCGGTCGAAATGATATGATATCATCTAATTCTCCTTCGGTAGGATGATAATTAACATAAAAGCAAAACCACGCGGGAGAAGCGAGTGTTAAAAGACATTGATTACCACGGAGTGAAAAATGTACTTGTTCACCTCAACCATCACAAATTTTCTTCGTGCTGCAGGCAAGTTTGCATAAAACTCTTTGACCCACGAAACAACGGCGGCTTAGGTAGTAACAATAATTCTCTCGATTTCTTTTAGTAATCATCTCTTGATAACTTCTCCGGTTTACTAAACGGTCGTTGGAATCAATTTACATGGCAAACTGATACATCAAAGCATATCGTTCCTCAGCTCTTGCACTAAAAAATTTATTTGAATCAAATTTCCCTTTATCTTTTGATCACTTTGACTTTGGAGCTATCTCTAAAAAAAATTGCAAAAATTTATCATAAATTCCAAAATCAAATGAAACTTTGTTAACTTGTAAAGGTAATTTCCACTAAATCAAACAATTTTTCATGCTTTTCTCAAATTTCACCATAAATAATGATCTTAAGATTTTTAATAATGTACTCAAAATATATGGTGAAAATAAAAAAATTTTATTCACAGTAGTACTCGCATACCTCGAGGAATTTAAATGCGGCAAATCTCGTTGAAGCTCATTTCTTAATTGATCCAAATTTAGGATGCCCTAAATCTATTTCGTGACTTTGAGAGATTAACGGTGTGGAGGGTGGCAAAATGTAAATTTTCGGGTTTTTAGCGCAAAAAAATCAATTTTCGCGAGCCGGCGCTTTAGCGCGAGGCTTGACGCTTAGCGCGAATTCGCGCTTAGCGCGGCATTCTTATTTTCACGGTGAATTTAAAAATTCAACGAACTCCTTGGTTAATCACCCTAAATCACTTTAAATGATAGCTGCTCCCTTCTCAACTTTTCTAATTCTCCAGAAAGTTAAATCTCCATCGATTCCAAACAAAATTCACACGAAACCTGAAACTTTCATTAAAACCGTCACACTTAATACATACCCCTAAAAATTTATCGAAACATTTTGGATGAAATTTTGATATACAATAATTCAAATATATCAAAACAAAGATAATTTTACATCATTAAGATGTAATAAACACACATTAATGATTAATAAAACACAAACTTATAACACTAGACACTAAACACTTAACACATCAAACCACGATACTACATTATACTCAAGTTAATTCCAATCTCCATTAGGTTGAATGTATCCAAAATCACCATTAGTTCCATTTGAACCATCTAGAGTATAGATCAGATAAAACGGGCGATGGTTGAAGACTCTTTCATCTTCTTCTTCTAATCATTTGTTTTTCAGAAACATCGCCTTATCTGCTTCTTCCACATGACTTGTATGAATGAATTGCATTTTATTAACATTAAATATGCACTAAATGAGTGTCAGTTTCATGTACATGTGCTTTAATTGACTCCACGGTGGCTTGATCGAAGCGATCCTTTAACGATACCTTGAATACTAGCGGTAGAATACGGTATATAACTCTTGCGCACTTTCATACGATAAATTTCTTCTTGTTTGCTTCCTCATTTTTCTTAATTCACTTTCTGAAGACATTTTTGCACTCAAATACTCTGCTTAAAGACTCGAAATGAATTATATGGACCAGGCGAGTGTTTCTCTTTAATCGAGGGATTTTTATAGACATGGGAAGTGCTAAAAGCCCGACCCTTGATGTTTCCGCTCTAAAATCACTTCCCCATGATTTTGCTTTATAGAAATTCATTTATCACATTTTTCTTAAGCTGGCGTAGCAAGCGCCAACAACGGCGGCTCTTAGCGCCGGTGCACATTTTTGCACGAATTCTTGAAATGTCCAAGGAATTTTCATTTTGACTCTTTTAATTCATCCTTTAATGTATAATAAACACCACTATAACTATTCTCTTCAAAATGCTACCATATAACCATAAAACAAACGAAAAAAACCACACAAAGCAAACATATAGAAAAACCAAAGCACAACGGCCAGTATAAAAGCGAAACACAAACTAATAACTATGGGTTGTCTCTGAAGTGCTTCGTTTAATGTATTCGGCACGACATACCCATAACTATTATGAGTAACCCAACATCAGATTCTCATCAAATTTATGTTTATCGATTGAAATAGGTTTAAGTCTATGACCATTAACTTTAAATATTTTTCCGATCTTAGGATCTTGAATATCCACGGCTCAATAAGAATAAACTTTTATAACAATAAATGGACCCATCCATTTGGACTTAAGTTTTCCGGCAAAATTTTCGGCCTTGCATTATATAACAAAACTTTTTGTCCGGGTTCAAGATTTTTAGTAAGAATCTTCCCGGTCATGCCATAACTTCATTTTCTCTTTATAAATCTTGGCATTTTCATAAGATTCATTCCTTATGTGACTCGATTATTTGCAATATCTTGTCGGCAAGCATTCTTTAAATTGTTGCACTCTTTAATAACTTGATATGCTTTATGCTCGACTTCAACGAGGCAAATGAAAAGCTTTTCCAAAAGGTATCCTATATGGGGACATCCTTTATAGGAGTTCTTTGACGATCTATGGCCGCAGCATGTCCAGGTTTGATTTAATAATCCTTTCTTTTTTCATTAACAGTCTTTTCCAATATTCTTTTATTTTCATGATTGGATAATTTAACTAAACCACTTGTTTGCGGATGATAAGTAGTAGCAATGTGATGGTTAATATGATATTTCTTTACAAACTTCTCCATTACCGCATTTCTAAAATGACTTCCCCCATCTATTATGATTACTCTTGGAATTCCAAATCTGCAAAATATATTATTTCTTTTAGGTACAGCACTTTGAGAATCACATTGAGGTAAAGAAATAGCATCAATCAATTTGGATACATATTCTACTGTTATTAAAATATAGATCTTTCCTAAATATGGTGTAAAAGGTCCCATGAAATCTAATCCCCAAACATCAAAAATTTCAATTTCCAACATATAATTAAGGGTCATCGCATTTCTTTACAATGTGCCTACCTGTGACATCGATCAAAATTTTAATATATGCATTAAAATCTTTAAAGTGTAGGATAATAAAATCCAGTTGTAAAATTCTATAAGCAGTTCTATCAACTCCCGAAAATGTCCCCCATAATCGAGTATGACATTTTTGAATAATTTCATAAGTTTCTTCACAAAGGCACATATCGTCGAATGATCAGATCCTTTCCTTATTTATATAAAAGCTTGGGTCATCCCAAATAGTTTTAGCATCGAATAAAAACTTCTTCTTTTTCTTATTATGTCGAACCATATGGTATAATATCACTTATAGTAAAGTTTCTGATGTTAATAATACGGAATACACCATTCATTAACGGTGAACAATTTTTCGTCGGGAAAATGTTCATTAATTTTTTCGGTATCACTAAAAGATTTTTCGGTTTCAAGCTTGGATAGATGATCAGCAATTTTATTATCGGCACATCTACATCAGCAAATCTCGAAATCGAATTCTTGCAAAACAATAATCCATCTAATCAATCTCGTTTTGCATCTTTCTTATTTCATTAAATATTTGATAAATTTGAATGATCGATATGCACTACACATTTTAGTTCCAATTAAATATGATTGAAAGTTATCAACAAATACTATAATAACACTTTCTCGTAGTGGTATAGCGATTTGAGCTTCATTAAGAGTTTTACTAGCATAGTAAATTACTTTGAAAATTTTACCATATTTTTGACCCCAACTGACACCAATAGCATAATCACTAGCATCAAACATTAATTCAAAAGGTTTTCCTACTTTAGTGAAATTATAATAGGTGTAGTGATTAATTTTTCTTTTAATGTTTTAAATGCCTTTAGGCATTCATCATCAAAATTAAAAATTACATCCTTTTCCAATAAACGACATAAGGGTTTTGAAATTTTTTAATAGTCTTTAATGTAACGCCTATAGAATCCATCATGTCGAGAGAAAACTGAATTCCCTTCATTTGTTGAATGAGGTAAATTAGAGATAACTTTAATTTGTAGGATCTACCTCACAACGTTTTCGATGTTCTGTCCTAATACAATTCCTCCTACTACCATAAATTGGCGATTTTCCTAATTAAGGACCAAAATTGGTTTCTTGGGTGTTTTAGAACTTTAGATAAATGTTCTAAACATAGTTTAAATGACTTCCAAACACTAAAAAGTCGTCCATAAAACCCCGATCCCTTTTTCGATTAAATCACAGAACATAGCCATCATACATCTGCGAAATGTAAGGTCATTACATAAACTAAAGGCATTCTTCTGAAAGCAAATGTACCGTAAAATTTGATAAACATTGTCTCGAAGCGATTTGAATTTGGTGAACATTATATCCATCAAGACAACAAAAGTAATTATGTCAGGCAGTCTATTACAACATACGATCTAGAAATGGCGATTGGAAAATGATCTTTTCCTTGTAGCAAAGATTTATTTTCTATAGTCAATGCATATCCGCCACCTTGTAACTTGTCTTGTTGTTATAATCTGTTTTTATCATTAACGAGTCATAGTTACTCCTCCTTTCTTAAGAACACGGTGAATAGGACTCACCCATGCACTATACGAATAGGGTAGATAAACTGTCATCCAATCATTTTAAAATTTCTTTCTTAACAACAACTTTCACTTAATAAGATTTAATCTCCTTTAGGTTTTAGCCACTAGGTTTCTGATTATCTTTCACGTTCTACTGCAGACAAATTGAAATCTTGATTCCTTTAATATCGGCTATCGTCCATCCATAGGCTTTGTTGTCTTGGAAATGATCCTGAAAATGTACTACAAATTGAAGGACTGTACTTCAAACAAACTCTCTTCTTTTGTTTTAGTTAATTGAGAGGAAATTATCAGCTGAAAATTTGACTCACCTAAAAAAATATACTTGAAATGATCGAAATAACTTTAATTTAAGTTTAGGAGGTTTTTAATTGATGGACCAAAAGATTCATCTTTTTCGGTCATATCAGCCAGTTCAAATTTTTCATGAGCATAATTTACATCTTCTCATTAGAAATGCGGAATGATGTAACTCCTCTTCTTGCTCATGTTCTAATTCACCTCTTTCGGATTTCTCTTCATAAGCTTGATTTGAAATGACATTCACTCGAATACTTGATAACATCCATTCTATAGCATTAGTCGTCTTTGCCTCTTGCGGGATATTTAATAGATTTTGACATATTGAATGTAACATTACAATCATTAGTATCATTGTTAATTCCCCATTTTGAACATATATCATTCTTCTGCTGTGGCTAGGAATGGTCTTCTTTAAGATTATGGGTATCTCTTTATATTCCTCCATATCTAGCAAATGAAATCAGCAGGGAAAGATAAATTGATCAGCTTTACCAAACATCTTCTATAATACAACTGGGATATGCACAGTCATTCATCTGCTAAATGCGAGTTACGAGTAGTTGGAGTTATATCTCTAATCTTAGCCTTTTAAATATTGATAGAGGCATAAGTTTAATGCTTACACAGATACGCATAAAGCACCATAAAATCCCCATCTCCAGATTGCACATGAATTGTGAATCTACCATGATCCTTTAAGCTTTTCGAAACTTCTTCGGAGTATTATCTTACGCTCGCATAGTCACCAAATGTCTCATTATCTTTAAACTTCCTTTTTGTTGAGAATATCCATCATAAATTTCACATAGCTTGGCATACGTTCTAATGCTTCGGTAAATGGAATATTGATTGTTAGCTTCTTAAATATCTCTAGAAATTTTGAAAATTGCTTATCAATTTTTGTTGATGAAGTCTTTGAGGAAATGGAGGTAATTGGTTTTCAAATCTTCCTTAAACGTGATAGGTCTTTCTGTGCTTTTTAGCGTCCTCTTTTTTTGGTTCTTGATCTCTTCTTTCTACTTCAATTTCTTTTTGATCTGTCTTCAACTCTCTTTGTCACTTCTTTAGTTGAATTGCTTTTACATGCTCTTTATTCTTTATCTCTTGGATTTACTTCAATGTACTTGAAGCATACCTTGGGATACATTACTTAATGTATTGGTAATCGTCGATTGATTTTTGATATCTCTTATTATAACCATGACTTTGCGATTAAATTCCTATTTGTAACACTACTTCTTCGGTAGACAACTTTTATCCTTAAATTGTGAAACATTGTTATAACTTGGAAGATAGGTTGGTCTAAATTATTATTCCCTTGGTTTTTCTAGTTTCCAGTAAGGTTTACTTGGATTGTTTCCCCATTGTTGATTAATACCACCACGATTATTGGTATTGAATTAAAGTTTAAGATGATTCTTCCAACTTTGGGTTATAATAATTAGAATAAAGGGTTATTGAAGCTTACTTACTTAGTGTAGTTTACCGGTGAAGTATGAGAATCAACCATTTGACTTAATGAATTTTCTTGATCACCTGACAATTGGTGAGAAAAATTCATTCCAAATTGGTCCCCATCTTCCTTGAAATTGTAGCAGCATGATTTACTAACATCACAAAGCATCACTGTGAATATTGGCTACCTTTTGAGGATTTAACCTTTTAGAAGTCCATTTGAGTTATTAGTAGCCATTTCTTCTATCAAAGCATAAGCATCGGTAAGTTTGTTTAGACATCGGTGATCCCTCTGGCGGCCTCGATAATAGCTCTAAGAGATCAAACTAATCATTATAAAAGTTTGAAAAATTAATAATATTATCAAATGATGTGGACATTTTACGATGAGATCTTTAAATCATTCTCGTACTTCATATATAGATTTTCCTTGGCGAAAAAGATGTAATATCATTTCTAACCTTCGCAGTCGTTGATGGTAGAAAATATTTAACGAAATTTTTGTGCTAAATCACCCCATGTTCTGATAGATCTTCTTGAATTTAACCATATCTTAGCTTTATCCCTTAGTGAGAACGGAAAAGTCTTAGTCTAATACGATCGTACGAAGCAATCGTATTTAAAGTAGCACAACTCTGAAAGTTGTGAAGATGTAAATTAGGATCTTCAATTCGTTATCAGCGGTGTGGAACACCATTTCGTCATAGCGGGTTTTAGCGCGAAGGAATTAGCGGCTACGGTAGGGTGTTGAATACTACCATGAAGTTCATCCTTTGTAGGGTGCCTCTATTCTCTTAAAGGTCAATTATTGATGGATGTCAAATTTTAATTTTCATGATTTGCCATTTCTTTGATATTTTTATCTTTTTCAGAATTTTTAAGTTTTTTTATTTTTCTAATTATTCTTTCTAATTCATAATCGTAAGGCACAAGTCTCTCAGACCCTGAATTACGCATACAATGTTAAACAAAATAAAACAAAACACCTTAACAAACAAATGAAAGTAAAAAAATTTTAATTTCTTATAATTTTCTTTAAATGAAATTTTAATTAATTTCCCCGGCAGCGACGCCAAGGACTTGATGCCCAAATATTTATGCTTACAATTTATATATGAATTTTATGATTTAAAATATGGCATTTTACGCAATACGTATCATTTATGAAGTAATATAGGACTTTTTCGAATTAAAACTGAGATATAAAACACTTGAGGAAATGTGTAAAAATTTGGAGAATTTAAAGAAATAAGAAAAATAAAGCTTTTACTTTTAGATGATTTTTGCAAGTATGTTTTAAGTTTTTAATTGTGAAAATTTTCTTTTGATATTTTTAATAACAAGTTTAAGTAAATGAAATTATCAAATACTCTAAACACGATATAAAAGTTATAAGAATCAAATATCTTTTTCTTTCTTCAATGGTCATTAATAATTATGTAATTTTATGTTGTGAGTATTGATGTGATACCAACAAATAGAACGATTATATTATTTACCCTTGGTTATAAAGAAAATTTGTTAATTTAAAATTTTGAAATTTTGTAGATGAGTTAGGCGGGAAGTTACCGGCTCTCACTCTAGGTTCCCTCATTCCCTCACTTTAGGGCTTTAACGTCTCATATGAAATTTAAAATAACAAACTAAATTAGGGGGCTGGTTTGTCACTGCAAAGTCTCACAGTTTTACTCCCCAATAAAAAGCATATCTCCTTATATATGTTGCATTCGATCATATGAACTACAATTCTCGCCCATATAATTGCATGTGATTCTTTCGATTGTTGTTTGAGGCAATGCGGCATTGGATCACATAATCTACATGCAACAATTTTTAACATCTTAATTGACGAAATCGAAGTAAATTAAGTTCAAGGAATTGAATCATTACAATTTATTCCAACATTAAACACTTATACTTTCACAACATTACTTCCATGATTTACTTACTTCATCGTCTAAGAAAGAAAAAGATAAACTAAACTACTTTCAGATTTCTTGAAGTAAACATAAAGAAAACTTGATATGAAAGCGTAAACATAATGAAAACACAATAATCTTACTTAAAAACATAATGTAAAAACAAAGTTAAAAAATTATCTAAAAATCCTCACCAGCAGATTCTGGGGTTGGCGCCTAGCTCTGGTGACTCAATTAAAGACTTTAAACTTCAATAAAAACTAGATATAAGGATAAATGAAAATTGGTGAGAAGAAGGCTCACACCTGACCCTTTTCACTTTCTTACTCTCTCTCCTACTATAGAAAAAAACTCTAAAACTTAACACACTCTAATAGCATACTGCGAATAGTAACACTCTCACACTCTGATAACAACACACACACACACACATTCAAATTATGAGGCTTCATTTAATAAAATTTTTCAAAATGTTCCTTTGTGTCTCTTTAAATCATGTACAGATTCAATGTATCCACTAAACGATGCATCCCTTCATTCAAATTTTCTACCCAAAGGAAGTTAAGGAAGTTACCACCAAAAATTGCTTTAAACACACCTTAAAAATGGCACCATCTATCTAAATTCTACTTTTAACTGTGGCGCTTAAGCACCGACACTTTGACTCATCAATGCCCAGAGACGAATTTTACCGACTTCATAATTTTGCTTTAAATTTGGTCCTTTTTTGCTCCCTTCATCATAATTAATTATTTTCATCATACCTTTAAGAGAAATATAAAATACATTCCATTAAAGTACATTATCATCAAAAAAAGGTACAAAAGTGTGCATAAAAACTCTATATATTTTAGGTGCATCATACATCACATATACAAAACACAAATACAAAATAAAATGAAAATAAAACAATAAACATATCAATCTTCATGCGCGGAGCTCCACCATCATCGGGTTTTTTTTCATGCTAGTATGGAGTATACTTTTCAAGGTAAGTAGGAAATCACAGAACTTGTCTCTCCACGAAAAATCTTATTTGTGCATCATGATAAACTATCTCATATTCCCTCCAGCACTTGATAATCATCATTTATCTTGTTCCTTACTTCTAGTCCCTCTCTTGTAGTGTTCGAAGCTTTTCCAAGCTTGATCCATAACATCATGCGAGTAGGCTCCCTAGATGTAAGATGGTCTCTCATGACTAGAAGAAGGCTCATGACTTTTCTGCTACTTCCATCATTTACATGGGCTTCATAAGTTTTAAAATTTATTTTAGTGATGGGCTTAGTGATAGACTACCTCATCATTATATTAGGTTGCTACACCTACTTAATACACAAGGCATGAATCGAGTGGGGGTGTCCTAATCCAACGAGTAGTTTCTCCTTTTGAACTCGTCGAAAAAACTCTTATGAATGAATGTCCCAATATTAATATTCTTCATGTTCGAATACGGTAATTCATAACGGCTTTATCTACAATAACCTCGATGTGATAGTTGGTAGGGAAAAGTCTTTACAAAAAATGAAATAATGTCGAACTTTCGATACGAGTTCGAAAGTAGAAGGGGGAAATTAACTTTTAGTCTTTTAACCTTCCATTCCCCTTTTCCGCCGATCAAAATCTGTTCAAAATCGTATCCAATGCTTCATTCGTAATAGGAAAACTTTTACATGATACAAGAAAAAAGGGCGCTCTTAAGCTGATAAAATGCATTAATGTGAGCGGGGGTGAAATCAACCATTTGTCTCTAACTAGTATGTATTCACTCTCATAATAATACGGTGTATAAAGTTCTCTAATAGTTTAAGGCATCGCTTGATGATGAAATACCATAAAATCTCTCATTGACGATTCACAATATGTTCTTCGAACGCCCTCGGGATTTTCGAAAGCTTTCTCTTGAATACATTTATTATTGCTAAGAAATGTACTAAAGCGTGAATAAACCTTGAAATTCACAAATTTGTTTTCATCATAATCAAACTTTCTCTTTCCTTTTGAAATTCTTGGGTATTTTGTCTAAAATTATCAAATTTATCCAAATCAATTTTAAAATTGCAATGTAATGGACTCTAAGGTAAATATAAAAAGATAAGAACTCAAAATCCATGAAAAATCTCCAAAGTTTCTCCTAAAACTTCAAATTTTCAAATCATCCTAATGTAAGAGATTTCTACGGTCAAAATCAAAATAATTTAGGTTAAAGTGTAGCTCTTACCAAGAGAAGATGAAATACGGAGCTTTTTCCGGTCTAAAAATCACTTGAATCCAAATGCTAGTGAGCCCTTTAAGTGCGAAAATCGGCCCTTAGCGGGAGGTAGAAGACGATCGTTTGGGCAAAATGGCGGGTCCCGAGTTAAATCGAAAAAATTTAGATTTTAGGCCTTTTCGAGTCTGGATTGTGTTATTAGCGACGCCATTCGACGCATTTTCTGCTCTTATGGCCAAAATCTATGTCTTTTGGGGCGGTTTGGCGCTAGTGACAGCACCGTTCGGCGCCAGTTCAAAAACTGGGCTTCCAACTTTCTTTTGTAATTTTGATCTTTTCAAGCCCGCTCCGACATTTATTTAGTCTAATTAAGCATTGAATAACATTCTGAAGCCCATGGCAAATGATATTTTTAATACAAATAACCTGAAAACATCACTTTCATATATAAAATCTAAGTTACGGACACATACATTACACTAAATACTACACATCGTCAAGCCATATAATTCTAAAATTCAGCGTCGATCAAGCCACAATGTAATAATGCTAAAAACTAAACAAGAAAGCAAATCCAAAAATAACATCCAGTAAAGCAAAGTAATTAGTTGAAACACAAACATAGAAATACAAACTAATCAAGTCTTCATTCTTCCTCGAGACCTATCCTTGACTCTAAGATCTCCAATTGATTGAGCGTGAACGAACGGATTATCGAACGGACAAAATGAGAATTCTTCGGTAGAATCTTCCCTCAATCCAGCCTTTCCTTTTCTTAGCGGTGTCAAACCTCCTTCAAGATACCCAAAATGATCAAAGTGATCCTTCATTCTCCAATCGAGATGATCGAAATTCGGATAGATTGTCGATTGCATTAAATGGGTGTTGTACTTCCTTGTCAGTTTATTAATTTTCTTCAAGATGAAATTTGTGAACTTTTAGAAAGAAGTAAGGAGGAATAGGAGTTGACCTGTGATGGTTGATCTTCCAAAATACTCATGTCACTCATATCTCGCCCAAATGCAGTTACTATATGCATCTCTCTTGGGTCTAAAAGCTTCAAGGTAGAAGTACATTTTCCTAGCTCTCATATGGCACATGTGATTGACTGTAGAGGAGAAATATGGTGGAAGGATGTCCAAGCCCATACTTTGATCCATGAACGATCAATGCCAAAGCAAACTTAAAAATTGTCGAACCAACATTAATAGGCATCCCCATTTGAATACAGTAGTTCAAAATAGCGCACTCCTTAGTTATTTTACTGATTTTTATAGTTGGGAGAAATTTTGCACATATGAAATAATGTAAGAGTTTTGACGTAGGATTTAACAGTGTGGTCGAGAAACTTACATACCTATTATCTCTTATCTCCTGTCACTTTTATCTATCGGACATCTGTATATATCATTCATGTTGTCCTTCGTCGGGGCAAAACTTGAATAGTGTTAATTAATTTACATTCTTAATCTTGTATAAATCATTAATCTTTCTTTGGAGTAAATGTAATGAACCTACCTCACATAAGGGCGGGTCACTTGGTTGATTCCATGAAGATTTACATAAAACTCCTTCCTAGCCGAGACAACTATGGCGGTAGTAACCCAACATATGCTTACCCGTCTCAGATAATAATTTCATCCATCCTAGTAGTAGGGGTACCTCAGTTATGCAGCCTCACTCCTTAATCGAAACCTCATTTTTAGATATTTTTTTTTGAATAGACGTTGTGCTTCGAAACTGACGAACTTTCTACGATTGAAAACTTGAAATCTTGAAGTTTCTATCAAGTCAAAATCCATTTGGATAAGATTTGGGATCTTCCTCTTCATTCCTTTGGTGGTTCCTACGTCTAGGGGCGGTTTTGGGAGTTGAAGTGGAAGTGCCTAGAACCACGAAAACTCAATTTTAAAGAAAAACTATTTTACGAGCAATTGATGGCGCGGTCCGTGTTGATACTTGACGTCATTAGGTGCTAGTTCAAATTTTGTCAAACTTCACTTTGTCCAAATTCTTTCTAAACATCAATTTGATTCATTTCTTAAATGTTGTTAATGATAATTAAGGAAGAATATGACTTAATTAAGTAACAAAAAAACACAAATAACACATCAAACAAAGTAAACACTCAATAACTGTGGATTGCCTCCCACAAAGTCCTTGGTTTAACGTCGTCAGTCCGATATAACTTCAAGTTATTCGGGTTGATCCAACATTAAAACCTCTTTAAAATTAGATTATTGTCTTGAAATATGATTTTAATCTTTGTCCATTGACTTTGAATATTCTTCCCGGTTAGGGTCTTCGATAATCACGGCTCTAAATTGATATATTTTTACGATAATGAAAGGTCATGTCCATCAAGATTTTAGTTTCCCACATAAAATAATTTGATCTTGTATTATATAATAAAACTTTTGTCTTTATTTGAATTCCTTTTAACAATCTTCCGATCATGCCATATTTTTCTTCTCTCCTTGTATATTACATCATTATCATATGATTCATTTTCGATTTCCTCCAATTCATTTAATTGTGACAGTCTTTTCTCACCATCATCATTAGTCTAAAGTTGATTTCATTATCACCCCATTATGCTTTATATTCTAATTCAAGCGGCAAGTGATAGAAGTTTTCAAAGATTAATGTCTGTGAGGCATTCTTTATAGGGTTTATGGCAGGTTTTGTACTGAGCCGGTGTTTAGTCTAACGGACGATCTAATTTCTCGGATTAATGACTTTCTCCAAAATTTGTTTAATTTGAGATTAGATACCTGCAACTAAACCATTAGTTTGGGGATGATAAGGCATTTGTATGGATTCTATGCATAATATTATATTTTTTCACCAATCTCGAATCGAGATTATTCTTAAAATGGGATTCTCCATCGGTGATGATTAGGCGATCCATATCTTGTAAAAATATTTTCATTAAAAACCTGTGAAACACCTCTAGCATCACACTTAGGTAAAAGCTATTTCCCTTAATCCATATTGATACATAATCAACGGCAATCAATATATATATTTCTAAATGAAGGTATAAATGGTCCCATAGAAACAAATCCCCCCGAGCATTAAAAATGTCAACTTCCAAAGTAAAATTAAAAGGCCTTTTATTTCTTTTAGATATACCTATTCTACGACATATCACAAGTTTTAATAAATCTATAGACATCTCTGAGTAATTGAGGCCAATAAATCCCAGTTGCAAAATCTTTAATTTAGGATTCTATCAATTCCAAAATGTCCTCTAAATTCGGAATCATGATATTCTCGAATAATTCTTTCGATTTCCTCATGGGTACATCTCTACTAATAAGATTTTTACATTGCTTATACGGATAAGAAGGATCATCCTAGAAATAAAATTTAGCATCACGCTTAGCGATTTTTTCTTGTTACATTGTTAAAGTGGTGGTAAAATATTACTAATGATGTAGTTTACAATACCGGCATACCATGGTAAATTTCCTTCAATAATATTATATAATTGCTCATCGAAAAGTTTCGTGATTTCCTTTTCAAATTTGTCCAAATTAGGTTGTTCAAGTCTAGATAAATGATCGGCTATTTGATTATCGACCCCTTTCTATTAAAGATCTTAAAAATCAAATTCTTGCATTAAAAGTATTCATCGAATCAATCTTCATTTTGCATCCTTTTTTTGCATTAAATATTTAATAACAGAATGATCAGTATGCACTATACATTTAGCTCCAATTAAGTAAGATCTAAATTTTTTGAAGGCATAAATGATCGCTAATAACTCTTACTGTAGTGGTGTAGTTAATTTGAGCATCGGTAAAAGTCTTCTTACAGCATAGTATATAACTTTAAACAATTTTTCTTATCTTTACCTAAAAAACTCTAATAGCATAATTGCTAGCATCGCACATTAATTGAAATGGTTTCTCCCGGTCAGGTGAAACTATTATAGGGGCAACGATTAATTTTGTCCTTTAATAGATCGAAAGATTTTAAGCATTTATCGTTAAAATCAAACATCCTATATTTTTCCAAAAGTTGGCATAGAGACTTAGTGATTTTTAAAAAGTCTTTGATATATCACTATACGGCTTATTTTAGGGTTGTGTTGTATTTTGAAAAGGGGTCGCCTACAGAAATTATGCGGCAAATTTTTAATTTAATTTAAATAAATAATTTGAAAAGTAGTATTTGATTTTTGAAAATAATTTTAAATTTGAAGATTTTAAGATATGAAATCAAACCGATCTCACATCCCAAATAGTTTATATAAACGAGCACCGTACCACAAACCGTGTATCTATCCCAAAGAATAGGCACACTGCTTGACGATGGGGCTCGATTAAATAAACTAGAAGATTTGTGACATCCGTTTGGTCTGCGAACCAATTTTATAAGCCCACAAATTCCCCTGCTTAATATGAAAGCATTAAACGAGGTTTATATTACACGGGTTCTTTAAATTCCATATAAGGGCAAGCCCCTATAGTTAATTACATCTTAAGTGACGGGAATCACCTAAGAAAACTCTCGATAATAATTAGTAACTCTACTCTCAAGAATTTCAAAGTTTAAGCTTTCAAAGGATTGAATTTTGGAATTTCAATAGGGAATGGATCAAATTTGGAAGATTTTGTTTTGGGAATTCAAAGGAAGAAAGGTAGGAGAAATCACAGATTCGAAGCGAACTTCGGTAATTTCCCGACTATCCTATTGTTTGGCTTGAATTTAGGAAAGTCCTAATGTTTATTTAGTATTTCAATCTTGCCAATTTTACTTAATAAGGACTTATATTTATATGATAGAATCATACAAATAGCCTTGAAGTTATGAGGGTTTATGTCGTACCGAACGACTACCTCGGAATCCTAAGTCCGGTTAGGGCTTAATTTGCAATGCAAATGCCTAACAAAAGGTTGAGGATTTATGTTGCACTAGGCAAACTACCTTGAAGTCCTATGGCCTTGTTGTTTAATTCTAGGAACGTTTAGCTGATGTAGAGTCGTTTTGCTGACGAAGATGGCCATGCTGCCCACCGTGCCCCGAGCTCCTTGTTGTTGCAGAGGTTTAGTTATAGAAGTCATAAATCAGGAGATGAGGAAAGTGTTTTGGTTTACAGAAAATCTTAATTTCTAAGTGTTTTTAACATTTTAATTAAAACAAATTTTAAAGTTGATTATAACGACACCGGTTAAGATCTCACGGTTCCATCCTTCCGGCATCGTTATTTTTATCGGATTCACTTAGTCCAGATGAATTTGCTAAACTCAATTGAATGAGTTCCACACTTTCATTTAGACCGTGGGAAATCCCGTTAGCAACACGTAGGTTACATCATCCGAGGTATTCCCGATCATCCAACAAGACGTTTTAATTTAGTTGTAATTGTAGTTTTGTGTTCGTTTGTGATTAAATTTTGATTTGTTTTATATTTTGAAATGTTGTGGCGGTGAATTTTATCTTGTAATGACTTTTAACTTAGTTTTAGGTTCAGTTTTAGGGACTATCCTAAAGGTGTGGGTTTTCATGCAACAGTTGTTTATCATGCAATAAAAGTAAGTGTGATGCGATTAAATAAATTGCAATAAGGTAAATTGCAAAATAATAAAAGCGTACCTGGAGGGTCTTCCCGTCATCCCAAGCTGCACTTAAAACACAATTAGAATATTTAAGCAAGTTCTTAGGTAAAGCTAAGGGAAGGGTTATGGTTTTCTACCAAATTCCTAATCCTATAGCTAGTCATTTCCTATGACGTCTAGGTCTTTGTGTTTTGGTTTGAGGACAATTTTCTTCATCAAAGAATAATTAAGTTCAATTGTTCTTATGAGTATACTATCATATTGAGGAAGTGCTTAAGAAGAATCTTAAACATCTTTTCAATATTGATAGGATTGTTTTAAGTCCAAATGAATTTAATCATACAAATGAATTAATCGTCCGGGAATTCAAGTTTTGTTATCTTGCTCAGTGAACTAGGACATTTGAATATCCTATAAGTGAAGTAGAATTTCATTTAACGTTCTGTTTAGGAGTTATGATAACCAAAGCTCTCGAGGGCAAATTGATGTCCAAATGATTTATGATTTAGTTTAACTTCAATTAACAGGTTTAAATTTGGAATAGTGTTCAAGTTGCTTTATATTTAATTTCTTTATGTCTTAGGTGATGTTATTTAATTCAATTTAATTTAACATTAATTTAATTTGGTTCAGTTTTAATTTTAATTTAATTTTGGTTTTTTTTTATTTTAATTTTAATTTCAATTTTAATTTTAATTTTAGTTTTATTTGATTTTAATTTAATTTAATTTAATTTAATTTAATTTAATTTAATTTAATTTAATTTAATTTAATTTATTTATTTATTTAATTTATTTAATTTATTTCATTAATTTTTTTAATTTGTTTAATTTATTTGATTTGTTTGATTTAATTTAATTTAATCTTTAATTTAATTTTATTTTTAATTTTAGTTTAATTGAAAATTTAAAAAAAGTTTAATAATTTAACTTTTTAATTTAATTTTAATGATTAAGTCCTTTGACATTTTAAAACTTAAATTTGAATTATCATTTTAATTAGGAATTAAATATTATTGAGATGATTAATTTAGGGATTTTTAAATTAAAGAATAAATCTCTTCCTAATAATGTCCATATTTTAATAATTCCAGTTTTATTATTCTTCCAAATTTAATCAATTATTTAATTAAGGTTTATTTCAATTATTTTAAATTGTTTAGTAGGTTTATACCCTTTAATTATTTAAATTTCAATCATCCAAGTCGGATTAAGATCAAATATTTTACTTGTTAATTTTATTAAAC
This sequence comes from Papilionanthe hookeriana x Papilionanthe teres, assembly GCA_022702705.1. Classification (NCBI taxonomy): domain Eukaryota; kingdom Viridiplantae; phylum Streptophyta; class Magnoliopsida; order Asparagales; family Orchidaceae; genus Papilionanthe; species Papilionanthe hookeriana x Papilionanthe teres. The sequence continues at coordinate 59,115 of JAKZJZ010000199.1, forward strand.
CTAAAGTTTTAATTAAAGGTTAAAATTTTAATTACCATTTTGCCCTTCAAGCTTAATAATTTCATAACTCACTAAATTGAGCTTAAATGAACTTCAAATTTTTATGTGACTTCACTCATATGTCAATAAAGACATGAGAGAAGAAAATGTGATTTTTCTGTATTTAATTTATTTATGTAATTATTTTTGGTGGAAAATAGGGATTTCCAAGGAAAATTTAATAACATGACCAAGGGTGAGTTTCTGTCCTTAAGAAAATTATGGGACATTTCTAATGACCAGAGGACCACTTGGACCAATTTTGGTGATTTTTTAAATTATATTATTTTTATTATAATTATTTCAAGTTTTGAAGTATTAATTAATTTAAAAATAAAATAAAGGTTGAAAAATAAATTTTATATTTTTAAAAATCTCTCTGAAATCAAGGAAATCAAAGAATCAATTTTTACAATTTTGTGATTTTTCTTTGATTTATTAGAATTATTTTAGTGGAAATGCTAAAAAATACATTTTTTTTAATTTTAAAATTACCCTAGGGCTTTAAAATTTAATATCTCATTATAGAGAATTAAGAAAAATATGGGGTTTGTTCCTAAGTGATTAAAATTAAAAATGTGACATTTTGGTAAATTTTATTATTTTTGTGATTTTTATTATTTTTTAATTATTAAAATATTAAAATAATGCAAAAAATTAAATTTTTTAGAAAATTGAAATTTTAATTTTCTTAAATTCCCCTGATATCAGAGAGGCTCCAAAACCAATTTAGTAAATATTTGAAAGGTATTTTGAAAGTTATGAATTTTTAAAGTTTAAAATGGCTAAATGGCTTAATCAACCCATTTAGTTGGGCTAACCAAGTCCAATTGACTTCAAATTTTTATGGTGGGTTCCTCTAATCCCAAAGGTCAGTGGAGAATTGATTTCAAGCCAATTTGATATATGGTTAGCTCTAATTAATTAAGGAGCTATTTTGGGTGTTTAAGCCAATTAGGGTTATTTTAAATAAACTAATCCAAAATCTATTTTTCCTAGGGTCCTCTGGTCATAAGAGACATCACCAAATTTTTCTAGAATTTATTTCACAACATGCTAATTATTGGATTTAAAATACTCAAAACAGTAACATGAATTTGAAAAATCAATAACTTCTCATAGGGATGGCCTCGACTTTGGAAAATTCGGGGAATGTTCCCAAATTCAGAGGCTTCAAAAGCCCTATGGTCTCATGCTATGGTGAATTTCCTATATGCATGGAGAATTAAAACAATGCGAAGGGAAATAAATCATTAAAAATAAAATACTTGATGAAATTAAATAATTTCTTTTCCACATTATTTTCCTCTGTTCACTGAGCAAGTGGGTATTTTTATTTTATTTTTCTGATTTTCCTACACAAAGTTATGCATTTTTGAAGTTTAGGGAATTAAATAAATCAGAAAAATACCCTAATTTTCTATTTATCCACGCGGCGCCGCGTCAACCTCGAGCGGCTCCGAAACGCCACGTGGCGCTCTCCGATTCGACGCCGCCATCCGACTCGGCGCTCGGGGCCCCGCCGTGTCGTTCCATCTCTCGATCCGGCGCGATCCTGCTCGTCCGTCCGCGCATGTATTAAATGAACGGCATCCGTTCATCGTCCCCAAGCGTCCTCACCCGAGAGCCGTCCACACTAAATCCCTAATATCTCACTCAATACTCAATGGATTTTCGTGTTCTTATGCTCTATGGATTCGTCTCGAGAAGACGAACACATCCATACGGTTTATGTGGCATGAAATTGACTCAATCAAAATGGAGAATGTTCAGAAGCTCGGGAAGAAGAGTGAGGATATACCTTTGCTCGGATAAGTGTGGCTTCAATCTGAGGGTTGTGACACCTTCGATTGGATCCCGAAAGCTTCGGATGAAGTCTCTCGGTGCGAGTGAATTGTCTAGGTAGGATTCGACCACAGCCGATCACAAAGCTTGGAGGCTAGAGCAACTGGGTGGCTTGGAGATGGGGCTTTCAGTGGGTAACTTCTCCTCTTGGTCAAGTGAAGGTGTAGGACCAGTCAATTTGAGTATTTGCTCACTGTGGCAGTGTCCTGGTTTTGGGTGAAATTTTAGTTGAGAAATTGGATTACGTTTGGTGGGGATTAGGGCAAATTGACACTGGGGATCAAGCTCGCTCTAAGGATGGAGAAGGATTTGGAACAATTTTGGCAGAGTTTCGGCAAGGTTTGTACAACTCTCTTCCCATGGCCGTGAGGGGGTCGGGTTTAAATAGAGGTGAATGGAGGGCCTCCCAGGGAGAGTTAGGGCTTGGGATCAGCTGCTCTGGGCATGGGAATAACAGCCATGGTGGCCATTGGGCATGGGGCAGCTCAGCAAGGTGGAATTCCAAAGTTTGGCTCCTCCCAAGAACTCGGCCATGGTGTTTTCCGGTGAGCCAGGCGGCTGGCTGGCAGGCATGGGTCACCCTCAGGTCCAGGTGGGTCAGCGCTGGAGGTTTGTGCAGTCAATTGGCTATGGACATGTGTAAAGGGTTTGAATCAAAAGGGTATGGGGAGAGGCTCATTTTGAGTCCAAATGGGTCAACCCACCATTTTGGGTTTGGTGCACCCTTCCAAGCTCTGGTTTTGGGCTGGGAGGCTCATGTGAGTCAACCTACCAAAGGTAGTGAAGTCCACATCAAGGATTAGGTGGCAAAGTATGGTTTAGAGTGTATCATGTTTAAGGTAAAAAGGGCTTAAAAAGGGTTTAAGAAAGAGATCCCCTCTCTTACCATTAATGGTTTGGTGAGGTGGAAAGTGGATTCCATGGCTCTCATGGCTCCTATGGGGCTCATGCATGGCTTCATGGCTTGTCTTTGGCTTGGGGAAAAGCTTGGTCAATTTCATGAAAATGGATTTTAGAAATTTTGGTAATTTGATAGGAATTTGTATGAAGCTTGATTTGGAATGGTTTAATGATGATTTTGAAACTTAGGGGTGATATCAATTAAAGGTATGATGAAAAGAAATTTCCATGTGGGCTTTAGGGCCAATTTTGGGCTTTTGTATTTGGTGGAAATGGGCTTTTAGAATGGTTTAGGAAAGTGGGCCTTTAGGTTTGAAAAAAAATTGGTGGATGTAAATTTTACAAAGGATTGGATCCCATGAGTGTTGAATTTAGTTTAAGAATGTTTCATGAATGGTTTGGAATAAACTTGAAGTGTTTGGGCTAGGTTTGGGTTGGATTTGGACCTCTTTGGTGAATGGGCCAATGTAGGTCAAATTGGGCTAACTTGGGCCAATATTGGGCTAGGGTTGAAATTGATGTAAAATAAATGTTGGGAAATGTTTATGGGAGTGTTTCAAAGAGGTTTTGGCCTTGGTTGGGTTTTGATTTTGGGGTTTGGGCTTATTTGGGTTAAGTTTGGGTTTAGGTTAAAATTGGGCCTTTTAGCTTTGGGTTGAATTTGAGTGGGGTTTGGGTCTAAATTTTGGGCAAATAATGTTAGTGTTTTGCTTATGGGAATGTTAAGGAAGATTTAGAAAAGATTTGGGGTTAATTGAAGTTGAATTGGGTGAGTTTGGGTTAGGTTTGGGTCATGGGTCCAAATTGGGCTTTAAGGCCAAAAGTGAAATTAGATCCAAATGTCAATCAAATTGGACTTGGATTTGGTCTAAATTGTTGTTGGGAATGTTGAATTTAAGTTTAGGATTGAATTGGACCAGAATTTGGGTCAATTGGGTAAGTTTGGTTTGACATTGGGTTCACTTAGGGTTAAAATGGGTCAAATTGGGGGTTTTGACAAAAGTTGGGTAAATTGACAAAATTGGCCCGTGGTGTAGTTGAACAAAATGACATTGGGAATATTTGGGATTTTTTGGAATTTTCTGGGAATTCTCTGAATTTTTGGATTTTTAGGTCAAGAGGGGTATTTTGGGTATTTGGAGGGTATTGGGAGGAATTTTTGGAATTTTTGGTATTTTTGGCTATGAATGATCAATTTGAGTAATGTGGGAATGTTTGGGATTGATTTTGAGGGATTTTAGATAATTTAGGTGATTTTGCAAATGTTGGGTAGTTTCAAGGGTTTTGGGTAGGCTAAGCGGGTGTAGGGTCCCGGGGGTCAAAAATTGAAAATTTGGAAAATTGAAAATTTGGAAAATTGAAAATTTGGAAAATTGAAAATTTGGAAAATTGAAAATTTGGAAAATGTAAGTGGAATGAAATCATTTTGGTTGAGCCATGAAGCCATATCAAGCCCACATGAGCCATGAAGGGACTCATTTGAGGCATCCACTATGTTGTTCCTAACCCTCTTAGCCAAGGGCTGAGGGGTTAAGGACCATCCATGTGAATCACCTACATGAGTCAGGAGGTCAAGTTGAGTATAGGTGTGTGAAAGTGTAGTGTATAAATGTAGTGTGTGTGTAAGTCAACCCCTTCACCAGACCATGCTACCCAGGGTAGTCCTAAGGCCAAAGAGTCTATAGGAACCCATCCTTTAAACTTCCACATTTGATTTCAACCCTCTAGGTGATTAGGGGTCTATATTCAAGTTTGTAGAGTTTGCAGGGAGTTAAGAAGTGGTTTGAATTTCTAAGTGGTGGGTCCCAATTCTAATCCTCTAAGATAGTCAAAGGAAAAGCCTAAGGCTAGATCCTAAGTACTAAAAGAAGAAGAGAAGACCTCATCAAAAATGAGGTCAACAAATGGACCCCCAATAGGTGTGGTGAGCTGACGGAGCACACCGCGCGTATGGTGTTGACCGAAGCGATCAACAAAACCAACACAAACGTCCAAGTGACAAACTTAGGACAAAGTAGAAGAGTTTCCGCTGGGGAGTGTCAAGTATATCTCTGAGACTGGAGATTCCTGAACTCTCGCTGGGGAAAGGAAAAGGAGGTGAATCCCAAATCACATGACCTGGGGGAATTTCAATTTAGATTTTATTTTGTTTCAGTTTAAGTTTTGATGTGTGAGCTTAAATTCTAGTTTGAGTTTTGATTTAGATTGAAGTTTTGTTAAAATTAATTTGAAGGGATTTGAACTTGAAATGAAAATTGAAATTTTGTGGTTTTAGATGTAACATCTTCAACCTCAAAAGAAAATTTAATTGATTGGATTGAATCATTACAATGAGGAGAGATCTCAGAGCAATGCGGTATTGGATGTCAAATCCTTAACCTCAAGAGTTTGATTTTGATGTATTTCATTGCGATAGGGAAAGGATCCTAAAGCAATGCAGTTTCGGATGTAAAATCCTCAACCCCAAGAATTTGGTTTTGATGTATTTCATTGCGATAGGGAAAGGATCCTAAAGCAATGCAGTCTCGGATGTAAAATCCTCAAACCCAAGAATTTTGAATTTGATGCATTTCATTGCGATAGGGAAAGGATTCTAAAGTAATGCAGTCTCGGATGTAAAATCCTCAACTCCAAAAAGTTTGAATTTGATGTATTTCATTGCGATAGGGAAAGGATCCTAAAGCAATGCAGTCTCAGATGTAAAATCCTCAACTCCAAAAAGTTTTACTTTGATGTATTTCATCGCAATAGGGAAAGAATCCTAAAGCAATGCAGTCTCGGATGTAAAATCCTCAACTCCAAAAAGTTTGAATTTGATGTATTTCATTGAGATAGGGAAAGGATCCTAAAGCAATGCAGCCTCGGATGTAAAATCCTCAACTCCAAAAAGTTTGAATTTGATGTATTCCATTGCGATAGGGAAAGGATCCTAAGCACGTGCGATCTCGGATGTAAAATCCTCAACTCCATAAAGTTTGAATTTGATGTATTTCATTGCGATAGGGAAAGGATCCTAAAGCAATGCAGTCTCGGATGTAAAATCCTCAACTCCAAAAAGTTTGAATTTGATGTATTTCATTGCGATAGGGAAAGGATCCTAAAGCAATGCAGTATCGGATGTAAAATCTTCAACTCCAAAAAGTTTGAATTTGATGTATTTCATTGCAATAGGGAAAGGATCCTAAAGCAATGCAGTCTCGGATGTAAAATCCTCAACCCCAAGAATTTGAATTTTGATGTATTTGATTTTGCAAAGATTTGCAGCGTTGATTTGAAAAGTGTGGAATTTTGGTGTTTCGAGAATTTCATGAAAGTTGTAAAAGACTTTCATGGAAGGAAATAGATTAGGAGGGAATATGTAGACGTCACATATCCCGTTCAAAAGAGTTGATCGGAAGTCACTGGTTTGGATTGGATATAATTCCTCGCCATCAGATTCGATCCGTGTCAATGGAATCAACCACTTCCATCCCAGACAAGGGAAAGAGTAGAACGGATTGGATTCCGGATTTAGGAGATTGAATTTGAATTTTCGATTGAGATTTGATTTGAGATTTGATTTGAGATTTGGAAGGATTGAATTTGAAATTTGATTTAAAATTTGATTTGAGATCTGGAAGATCAAATTTGAAATTTGATTGAGATTGGATTTGAAATTCGAAAAGATTGAATTTGAATTTGATTGAGATTTGATTTGGAATCTGTGTTCATTTTGTCTGTCCTTTAACGATCCAAATTTATTTTATCGTTTATTTAATGTTCATGTGAATTTGGTGTTCATCATTTTTAGATATTTAAGGAAAGTTTTCTTTTATTCTTTTTGTTTCTTTTATGTTCTTTGTTCGAAGTTCATTTAACTTTAATGGCGTTTCCAGTCAATTTGCACAAAAGAGGTGAAGGCCAAAAATGTGATATGGTCACTTTCATTCCAATCATGTCGAAGATACATCATACAACTCGATTTGGAATACATCTCATACAATCCATGTAGACTCAAAACGGACTATGTATGATCTTCGTCGATCCATCCAAAAAACATCTGTAAAAAATCCATGTCTGAATAGTGAGGTACATGGTCAATAACATCACCTTCCAAGCCATCCTTGGCAAGGATGCCGGATGGATGTACGTTGGAGGTGTGATATTTTCCATGTAACTCACAGCTCGTAAGGTCGGAGGCTTTCTAGCTTCGGGTCTGGCTGGAAATGGTAAGGTGTCTTCCTGTCGTCCATCCTTCTGAAAGTAACTGAGATCCGCTTCATCGGTACTCCCGGTATGCAATGTTTAGCGACATCTGCTCCGGTTGCCCTTCGATATCATGACGGAACCTACCGGTAATGGTATCTTCATCGGCCCTCGGAACTCACCCGGGCCTGCTATCCGGAGGTCGGATCCGAACATGATGTTACACTCATTCGGGAAAGAGGCTGTGCGAAGGTCGACAAAGTCG
>JAKZJZ010001990.1:0-21762 GCA_022702705.1 Papilionanthe hookeriana x Papilionanthe teres
TGGGTAGGTCGAGTGGGTGTAGGGTCCCGGGGGTCAAAAATTGAAAATTTGGAAAATTGAAGATTGGGTGAATGTAAGTGGAATGAAATCATTTTTGTTGAGCCATGAAGCCATATCAAGTCCACATGAGCCATGAAGGGACTCATTTGAGGCATCCACTATGTTGTTCCTAACCTCTTAGCCGAGGGCTTAGGGGTTAAGGACCATCCATGTGAACCACCTGCATGAGTCGGGAGGTCGAATTGGGTATGGGTGTGTTTTTAGGAGGTGTGTGAAAGTGTAGTGTATAGGTGTAGTGTGTGTGTAAGTCATCCCCCTCACCGGACCGGGCCACCTGGGGCGGTCCTGAGGCCAGAAGAGTCCCATAGGAACTCATCTTTTAAACTTCCACATTTGATCTCGACCCTCTAGGTGATTAGGGGTCTACAATCAAGTTTGTGGAGTTTGCGGGGAGTTAAGAAGTGGTTTGAATTTCTAAGTGGTGGGTCACAATTCTAATCCTCTAGGATAGTCGAAAGGAAAAGCCTAAGGCTAGATCCTAAGTACTAAAGAGAAGAAGAGAAGACCTCATCAAAAATGAGGTCAACAAATGGACCCCCAATAGGTGTGGTGTGCTAACCAAGCACACCGCGCGTATTGGCATTGACCGAAAAATCAACGAAACCAACACAGATGTCCAAGTGACAAACTTAGGACGAAGTAGAAGAAATTTCACCGGGGAGTGTCAAGTATATCTCTAAGACTGGAGATTCCTGAACTCTCGGCTGGGGAAAGGAAAAGGAGGTGAATCCCAAATCACATGATCTGGGGGAATTTCGATTTAGATTTCATGTTGTTTTAGTTTAAGTTTTGATGTGTAAGTTTAGACTTTGAGTTTTAATTTAGATTGAAGTTTAGTTTAAAATCAACTTGAGGAAATTTGAATTTGAAATTTGGATTTGAAATGAGAATTGAAACCTAAGTTCCAATCTCGGGATTGCAAGGAAAACCGGAATCGGGGTACCAGCCGCAGAATGAGAATCGGAGTTTAAGTGTTGATTGAAAAGGATGAGAATCAGAATTTAGGTACTGATCTCAAAGGTTTAATGAGAATTGAAACGGAGTTTCAACCTCGAAAGTTTAAAGAGAACTGGAATCTGGTTCCGGTCTCGAAGGTTTAAAGAGAACTGGAATCTGGTTCCGGTCTCGAAGGTTTAATGAGAATTGGAAACTGGTTCCAATCTCGAAGGTTTAATGAGAATTGGAAACTGGTTCCAATCTCGAAGGTTTAAAGAGAAATGGAAACTGGTTCCAATCTCGAAGTTTTAATGAGAATTGGAAACTGGTTCCAATCTCGAAGGTTTAAAGAGAAATGGAAGCTGGTTCTAATCTCGAAGGTCTAATGAGAATTGGAAGCGGTTCCAATCTCGAAGGTTTAAAGAGAAATGGAAGTGGTTCCAATCTCGAAGGTCTAATGAGAATTGGAAACTGGTTCCAATCTCGAAGGTTTAATGAGAATTGGAACGAGGTTCCAATCTCGAAAGTTTAATGAGAATTGGAAATGGATTCCAATCTCGGAAGTTTAATGAGAATTGGAACGAGGTTCCAATCTCGAAAGTTTAAAGAGAAATGGAAACTGGTTTCCAATCTCGAAAGTTTAATGAGAATTGGAACGAGGTTCCAATCTCGAAAGTTTAATGAGAATTGGAAATGGATTCCAATCTCGGAAGTTTAATGAGAATTGGAACGAGGTTCCAATCTCGAAAGTTTAAAGAGAAATGGAAACTGGTTCCAATCTCGAAGGTCTAATGAGAATTGGAAACTGGTTCCAATCTCGAAGGTTTAATGAGAATTGGAAACTAGCTCCAATCTCAAAGGTCTAAAGAGAAATGGAAACTGGTTCCAATCTCAAAGGTCTAAAGAGAATTGGAAACTGGTTCCAATCTCGAAGGTCTAATGAGAATTGGAAATGGATTCCAATCTCGGAGGTTTAAAGAGAATTGGAAATGGATTCCAATCTCGAAAGTTTAAAGAGAATTGGAAATGGATTCCAATCTCGAAAGTTTAATGAGAATTGGAACGAGGTTCCAATCTCGAAAGTTTAATGAGAATTGGAAATGGATTCCAATCTCGGATGTTTAATGAGAATTGGAACGAGGTTCCAATCTCGAAAGTTTAAAGAGAAATGGAAACTGGTTCCAATCTCAAAGGTCTAAAGAGAAATGGAAACTGGTTCCAATCTCAAAGGTTTAAAGAGAATTGGAAATGGATTCCAATCTCGGAAGTTTAATGAGAATTGGAAATGGATTCCAATCTCGGAAGTTTATTTGTGTGAAGAGGGATCTAGTCCCATGTCATCAGAACCAAATCGAACAAAGTTCGTGGCTCCGTGTCAATAGACCTAGTCGATCTCCATACAGGAAGAAAAGGTAGGCCACAAAAGTCGAAATGATTTTGATGTGACGAAAAAGGTTTAGGGTTCTGAAATTGAAGTGTGGGTCTCTTGTGAGGAAGAGTTGTCCCGACAGAGAATTTCAAAGCTTCTTGAGATAAATCTCGATTTGGGGTTGATTTGAAAATGCTTGAAAAGATGAATTTAGAGTGGGATCCGATTTGAGATTCACTTTCATTTTGTTTGTCCTTTAACTTTCCAAAATTTTTTAGCTGTGTAGTTAATGTTCATGTGAATTTCATTTAGCGTTCACGTGGATTTTGAAGTTATTTTTATGTTTGGATTTTTAAGGAAAAATAATTCTCATTTATTATTTATATTTTTATTTTCTCTTCTTTTTTTATATCTTATTTTATTTTATTATTATTATTATTTTTTCTTCTGTTCTTTGTTCGAAGTTCGTTTAACTTTAATGGCGTTTCCCGATCAATTTGCACAAAAGAGGTGAAGGCCAAAATTGTGACATGGTCACTTTCATTCCAATCATGTTGAAGATACATCATACAACTCGATGCTGGAATACATCTCATACAATCCATGTAGACTCAAAACGGACTATGTATGATCTTTGTCGATCCATCCAAAAAGGTATCCGTCAAAAATCCATGTACGAATAGCGAGGTACATGGTCAATAACATCACCTTCCAAGCCATCCTTGGCAAGGATGCCGTATGGATGTACGTTGGAGGTGTGATATTTTCCATGCAACTCACGGCTCGTAAGGTCGGAGGTTCTCTAGCTCCGGGTCCAGGCTGGAAGTGGTAAGGTGCTTTCTCGTCGTCCATTCTTCGAAAGTAATCGAGATCCGCTTCACTGGTACTCCCGGTATGCAATGTTTAGCGACGTCCGCTCCGTTGCCCTTCGGTATCATGACGGAACCTACCGGTAATGGTATCTTTACCGGCCCTCGGAACTCACTCGGGCTCGCTATCCGGAGGTCGGATCCGAACATGATATTACACTCATTCGGAAAAGATATCGTGCGAAAGGTCTAACAAAGTCGTGATGATCTATGTGCGGGGAATGCAATCACCCTTCTTGTAAATGTTAATGATGCAAGCGTTGGGTATGCAATCTGGCAGTACCCTCCATGTTATCATTCTTTTTACCATCCTTTTAATGACTAATGGCATTGGATCCACCTGGCCATGACGGAGTATCCCCGGTGGGTTTCCCTTCCTGTCTTCTGCGAAGTTGTAGCAACATCCACATTGTATTGTAATTCTCCCCTTCCCTGGCATCCATCTCCGGGGTTTCGAGTAAGTGTTTTCTCTTAAGCGACCCGCTCGGCCCATCTTTTTCAAATCCCGGATGCGATCCACGATTTGTTGTTGCTCGTATTCGAGAACACGTACGTATGTAGCTCGAGGCCTTCAGTATATTGATCCTCCTGCCTCTGATTCTCTCGAAGTATTCAAAAGTTTTCTTCTGGACATTCTGTATCCTTTCTAACTCGTATTCTGGAATAATTTGCAAATGAAGAGGTCTGGTGACGTACTGTGGGATATATGGCTCAATCCCTTCACGCTCTCCTGCATACCTCGGCTCCTCGGGGGTGATGTACATCGGGACATCCTCCGGGGTTGCTTCTGCAACAAGGTCATGCTTTACTGGTGACTTTATCTGGTGGCGTAGTAGCCTTCTTTCTTCTGTTCTTCTTGAGATTTCTCTGGTTTCTTCGTCATCCCGGAGCCGGTCTCCTTTCTTCGGGTTCTCGGCGAACCGGTATCCTCGAAGTATATGCACCGGCAGTAGCAAGCTGTCTCGTCGCGCTGGTCCGTTGCTAATTTAGTTAACATCTTGCGGATACGGCGATTTTTATTTCTTCGTTGAGTTCTTCGTGAGAGTAGCTCTTCGTACTTCCCGAGTTTACGTGGGCGTGGCGGCGACAAGTCCGCCCTCTGCGCATAGCGACTACGGATTTGATCCTCTTGTCCTCTTCGGTGTTTATTTTTCTTTTCTTCTTCTTTGGATTGGTGGCTTGGGCCACCCACTTTCATTACTTGTCGGCTGGGCGGTTCCTCTCGGTCAATCGGGACCCGGTCACTTTCCTCGTATTGCGGGCCTGCCGGTGCGAAGTCCGAGTCAATCTACTATTATCGCTCCATCTTTCACCCTCCTTTCGTCGAGTGTAAGGCTTACGCCATTTCTAAAGTTCGGGACCAACCGCCCGCTCGACATTTCCTGCGAAAAGACAAGGAAAAGGATCGGGGGTCGTACTTAAGAACAAGAACATTAAGAAAATGTTTATTAAAGACAGTTTTTTTGTTCCTTTTATATTTTTAAATTCAACAGAAATGAAGTGGGATAAGATCAGGAAAGAGATTTTGATTTAAAAGAGAGAACAAAGAAAACTTTATTATCATGATTTTATTTATTTTAGCACATTTTTTATTATTTTGGGTTCGGACCCGATCATAAGTAATTACTTCACCCGTGCTTCTAGGGATGGAAAATTCATTCCTTCGAAACATCGGGTAGCGTAATACTTTTTCAAGTATCGTCCATTGATCGAAGCATATGTCGTTCTCCTTGGCAGTTCACTAGTCGGTAGGAGCCTCTGAGTGAGTCGCCTCAACTACAAACGGTCCCTCCCAAGTGGGTTCAAATTTTCCTCCTATCTTGCGGTGTGCAAGAATAGGTCTTTTGAGAACGAGAACTAAATCACCAACTTTGAAGGTTCTTGGGCGGACCGATCGTCATGGGCTTGAACCATCTTAGCTTGGTATAGTTCTAAATTCTGTCGCGCTGCAAGTCTTTTCCCTTCCGGGCTTTCCAATTCTTCTAGTCGTAATTTAGCATTCTCTTCTGTCGTGATTTTGTTTGCATCTGCAATCCTGAGTGAAGGAAGCTGGACCTCTAAAGGTAACACTGCCTCGGACCCATACACTAGAGCATAAGGTGTAGCTCGAGTAGGAGTTCTGAAGGTTGTCCGGTAGGCCCATAAAGCTTCTAACAACTTCTCGTGCCAATTTCTCTTATTATCGTCCAAGGTTTTCTTTAAAATTTGAACGAGAGTTTTGTTAAAAGCCTCAGCAAGGCCGTTTGCTCTCGGGTAGTAAATTGTTGAATACCGCCAGTCGATTCCGTGTCTCCTGACAAAATTGTTGATTTGCGTGCTTCTGAATGCTGACCCGTTATCCGAGATGATCCTGCGCGGCACCCCGAAACGGTAGACAACTTGGTTCTTGAAAAATTGTAGCACGTGATGTGCTTTCACTTCTCTGAGTGGAACCGCACGCCCACTTGGAAAAGTAATCCGTAGCCGCAAGAATGAAGCGATGTCCTTTTGAAGATGGTGGTTCTATCGGACCCACTATATCCGTGCCCCAACATTCAAATGGCCACGACGCAATTGTCGGATGTAGCACATTTGGAGGTTGGTGTAGAACCACTCCGTGCACTCGGCATCGGTGACGGCTCTTGGCGATTTTCATGCGGTCGGTCATCATCGAGGGCCAGTAGTACCCTAGTCTTTTAGTTTTCATTTTCATCTTCGGACTCGGCTCGGTGAGCGCCACGGAGTCCCGAATGTACCTCTTTAACAATTTCACGGGCCTCGGACCCGCTTAGGCACCTTAGCCACATTTGATCAAAAGACCTTCGTATAATGTATTGTTTATTAATGCGTAGGACGCAGTTCTTTTCTTGATCCAGTGAGCTAACGACTTATCGTCCGGTAGTTTTCCTGTTTGCGGGTAGTTCATTAATGGTCGTCGCCGATCTTCCGTGTTTTCTGTCACTGCTGCAATTGATCCTTTTTCCTTTTCTGATTTGTGTATTGTGTCTATGTCGAGCTGTGATAGGGCTTGACGTCCGTGAACTGACACTTCCACTGATTCATCTTGCAAACAAGCAAATTCTTTTGCGAGACGGGCTAGCGCATCCGCTAAAACGTTTTCTTTTCTGGGAATTTTGTAGATTGTCACATTCGGAATCTGTTCCAACAGCTGTATGGCATACTGGAAGTATTGCTCGAGTCTTGGTTTTAAAATTCTGTATTGTCCGGGATATCGTTGAATGATTAATTGCGAATCCCCGTAGATGTTGATGTCTATTATCCCCATTTGAATAGTTAATTCTAGTCCTGTTATGAGGGCTTCGTATTCTGCTTCGTTATTTGTACACGGCTCTGTCAAGTGGTAGGAGTATCTTAACATCCCCCGCTCCGGTGTTATAAAGATTAGTCCGATCCCTGCCTTATCGGCACTATCACTTGCGATTCTTCGTCTTTATGTCTTGAAGATGCTCCGTCGAAATACAATTCCCAACGTCGATCATCATGGTCTTCTAGGTTCATTATTTGTTCATCTGGCAAGTCGTCATTGAGAGGAGATTCTGCCGCAAAGGGTGTGCTGCGAGGAAGTCTGCTAGGACTTGTCCCTTTACGGCACGAAGAGGCACGAAAGTTATATCGAATTGCAATAATATCATTGACCATCCGGCAAGTCCGCCGGAAAGCGTTGGGCGGGTCATCAAGTATTGCAATGGATTAAATTTCGAAATCAGGTTGACCTTATGAGAAAGCATGTAGTGCCTGAGCTTTTGAGCGGCGAAGATCAGGGCCAAACAATGCTTTTCAATTGCGGGATACCTTATTTCCGTCGGAAGTAAACGACGGCTTAGATAGTAAAGAGCATTTTCTTTACTCTCATCATTGACACAGGCTAACGGGGCTCCGAGAGAGTCGTCTAAAGCCGCGGTATAAAGTATTAGCGGTCTACCTGAGACTGGGGCTGCTAAGACAGGAGGTGTCATTAGATATTGTTTAATGTCCTCGAAGGCCCTTTGGCATTTCTCTTCCCAAATAAATTTGGCGTCCTTTTTAACTAGTGCCGAGAAAGGTCGACACCTACCTGACAAGTTTGAGATAAAGCGTCGAAGATATGCCAACTTCCCTTGAAAAGATCGTAGTTGTTTTAAGGTTCTGGGAGGTGGCATTTCTAAGATAGCTTTAATCTTTTCTGGGTCGATTTCAATTCCGCGATGTCGGACAACGAATCCTAAGAATTTCCCGGAGGTGACGCCGAAGGCGCATTTTAAGGGATTCATCTTAAGGTTAAATTGTCTTAATCGTTCGAAAACAATTCTCAAATCATACAAGTGGTTTTCCTTTACTTTGCTTTTGATGACCACATCATCCACGTAGCATTCGACTTGATTGTGGATGAGATCATCAAAAATTCTTGTCATCGCTCTCCGGTAGGTTGCTCCTGCGTTCTTCGATCCGAATGGCATCACCGTGTAGCAATATACTCCAATCGGCGTTCGAATGCCGTAAGTTTTTCATCTTCGGAGCCATTTTTATCCGGTTGTATCCCGAAGATCCATCCATGAATGAGAATATTTCATGTGTTGAAGCGATGTCGATCATCAATTCCGGGATCGGTAGAGGAATTCATCTTTCGGACATGCCTTGTTTAAATCTCCGAAATCCACACAAATTCCGATCCGACCATTCTTCTTCCCGACCGGTACCACATTGGCTAACCAAGTCGGGTATTGTTCTTCACGGACAAATTTAGCGTCTATTAGCTTTTTAACTTCGACTATGACTTGTTGTTCGATTTCTAGACGCATTCTTCCAGGACCTTGTCCGACCGGAACGAGCGAGGATCCACCCCTAGCTTATGGACTCGCGACCTCCGGAGCTAAACCTGACATCTCATCGTAGCTCCAAGCAAAATAGTCTTTAAATTCCATTAATAACTTAATTATTTCTTCGGAGTCTTCTTTATTGAGTAAGGAGCTAACAAAGGTAGGTCTAGGTTCTTTGCTAGTACCTAAGTTAACTTCCGTTAACTCATCTATTGTAGATTTGATCTCTTCTTCGAACTCTGGTGGAGCATCTCCAATTTGTAAATCTTCGAGTTCTTCTGTAGTTTCCATGCAGTTTTCATTAGACTCGCAGGTGACAACCAAGCAGAATTCAGTATCGTCAACTGATCCTACTGTGCCGAATCCGAGACCATGTTTCGCACTGGGAGGACGACCGGAGTTATTCCATAAATTTTCAAAATGTTGTGATTGACCTTTTGTCCATTGTCGAGGTAAGAAACCACGCTGAATTAAATTTTGAACACAGGGAGAGTACCATTCAAAAGGCAATTCCATTAATTCTGATGAAGTAGCATCTTCAAATTGTACATTGTTTTCGGCTTTGGAGGAAGGAGCACCACGGTAGAATTTGATGGGCTCTGCACCACCGCTACGTACCTCTTTGACCTCCATACCCTCGATCTTATTAGAATGGATCGGGGTCGGGGTCATAGTATGTACATAGTGGTTAATCTTCTCGTACATCGATTTATATTCTTCGTTTCTTTCATCTTCGAGAGGGATTCTGAATTGCGGCTTCTTCCGACTTATCGTCGCTGCATCTTATTTGATTTCTTTTTCTTCTTCAGAACTATCTTCCCAGTCAACATTGAGGGCTGGTTTCCTCTGTCCAACTGTCCTAACGTCTCTGCCACGACCTCGTCCCCGGCCTCGTCCTCGGATGCGAGTTGTGGAGAAACCTTCACCATCTCGCCGTAAGGGAGTGGTGAGTGATCGTTGGACTAGAACTTCGTGTTCTTCGTTGTCCCAAATTTCTTTTGCTTCATTTGTTATGGTATCTCCGGAGAAGATTGTTTTCTTCGGAGGTGCATAATAAGCTCGCATCTTCATGGATTCCGATTTCATGTACGGAGAACGGTTGTAAGTCACCTTTGATGCACTCGTTCCCCTCCATCGTAGTATTTGATGCATTGATGTAGAGATGATGGTACCATCCTCGTTTTCATGTATCCATGGTCGGCCCAGTAGAGCGTTGAATGACGTTTCGAATCAATTATGTGAAATTTCGCGGTTGTCTTTGCTAAGTCACCGGTCTTCATTAGCGGTGTTATTGATCCGAGGGCTCTTTCTCCTTTCCGGTTGAATCCTCTTAATAACATTTTGTCCGCTTCAAGCTCGCGAGCATCAATTTCCAAGTATGCTAGCGTTCGAAGATTCATTATATTGATTGATGCTCCCGGATCCACCAATACTCCGGAGAGTGTAAATTTCCCAATTGTAATCGAAATGTACAACGGTCGGTTGTGGTCTCGTCGTCCCAAGTAATAGGTCATTGTCCGTGAAGGTAACACCTCGTCGTTCCTTTAACGAGCAAACCTCATCTAAGGAATCTCCGACCATTTGAGCTAAGCAAATTTCCGGATCAAGTAAGGCCTTGATCAGAGCTTCTCTCATCTCCTTTGATAAGATGAGAGCGTCGTAGATGCTCAGTTTGGCCGGTAGTTTCCTAAGATGGGCTAGCACGTTGTAGTCCACTTTGTTTTCATGTGCCTCGTTTTCTTCTCGAATGGGTATTTCTTCTACGGGGTTGGTTCTTCCCGAACAACCACCTGCTTTCCTTTGTCCTTTGGACCCATTCTCGGAGGTAGAACTCTTCCACTTCTTAAGTTGACTTCTGTGATTTCTTCTAAGTTTAGCATTGAGTTTGCTGGTGTCTCCTTCTGAATCGGAACGACAGGTTCTTCAGGATTAGCTTCAGAGTCTGAAGGCTCTAACTCTATTGTGATTGGAGCTCCTCGAAATTCACAAATAGATCCATTGCTTGTTGAACTCTCGTAGCCTCCCTGGTGGATGTCTTCTTCATCATTGTGATCGTCGAGATTGTGTATGATTTGAGAATTGTTATTTGTATCGGAATCGACGTTCGGATTAGGTTGATTGTCGCTAGTTACGTAATCGTTAGAAACAGTCAAAACGTAGCCAACGCCATAACCCTCATCATTATAAGATCCCACCGGAGTGGGCAGATAATCATACAGAGTCAGAGGTCCGAGGGATTTCTCCCCCGAATCAGAAACAACTATCCTAGGATAAGCAGCCCCTAGTCTAGCCTTAGGTGCCCCGGTCTTCTCTTCTTCGTCAATTTTCTTCTCTTCAGCCGTCTCTTGTTGAGGTGGTTCTTCTATCGCAAGTGATAGCGCCGGCTTGACAGTTTTCGAACTCTGAATTGAGGCTCGCACCGAAGCGGTTTGGATGTGATCCAAAATCTTCTTCGAAGACTTTGTCCAAGCGGTAGTCCATCCATCATCAGTTGCATAGGGATCTATCGGAACAATGAAATCCGTCGAGATAACATTGACGGAACCTCCTTTTCGGGGTTCCTTCATGTATTCTTTCGGGATCGTTATATTCCCTTTCCGGAGATTGTCGTTGAGCCAACTTTTGAAGGTAATACAATCTTCTATCTTGTGCCCAAGCATCCGGTGGTAAGGGCAAAAGTTGGGATCACCTTTCTTGTCGACTTCTTCTGGTCTTTTAGGCTCTGGCGGTTGGAAATCTGGAGTCTTCATTAGAGCTGCGGAACATTTTCGGCACCGCCTCATTCTTGAATGGATACTCCTCGCTCGAGAACTCCCTAAACGTACGTTGTGGACGAGGCGGTTGTTCATATTGTTGAGATGATCGATAGCCGGGTCGGGGTTCGCTGGTAATTTTGTTGAGGTTCGTCGTTGCCGTTCGACGATATTTGTATCGGTCGCTTGCCTTTATCGATCGCCGCGACGATCCCGGACTTCTTTTCAAAAGTTTTCACGGGCTTCGTTTGTCCGTTTTATCGGTGAAACTTAATTGCTTCGCCTCCTCTTGCAAGCTTCCGGCCTTGCTTAACAACTTCTCGAAAGTCTTAATAAGTAAATCCCTTGAGGAGAAGTGCTTATCGGGCCATGGATGCTTTTCAGTAAAATGCCGACTGCATGCTATTCTTGTAACTGTGGCTCACATTTCATACTTAGATTCCTCCATCGAAGTATGTAGTCCACCAAGGTTTCGTTCGGCTTCTGCTTCTCTACCACTAAATCACCTATAGTGATGTGGTGCTGAGCTCCGGCAAATCGCTTGATGAAGAGGTTCTCTAATTCTGAAAATGTCTTCACCGAACCGTTTAGTAATTCCGTATACCAATCAAAGGCGATTCCTGACAGGCTGCTGACAAATTGTCGGAAGAGTAAAGCATCACTTCCGCCGGCATTGCAACAATTGGCACGAAAATGTGCAACATGCTGCCGAGGGTTTCCGGTTCCATCAAAGGTCTTGAACAGAGGTGGTACAAAGCCTTTCGGATATTGGACAGCGTCGAATTCTTCGGGGTAAGGTCTACCCGTCCGAATGGATGTCCCGCTTTTTGATTGTGCCAAGGCTTCTCGCACCTGCTGTTCCACCAAGCTCTTGATATCCTTTTCCGAATCATACTTTGTGTTGCATCCTTCTTTAATTGATCATCCCCGTTGACGGATGTAATCTCCTTTCCTCCGTCTACAATGTGAATAACTTCCGGGGTGTTTCTCTTTGGGGTTGAACCCGACTCCGGAGAGTGGCTAGGGCTACGCCCATCTCTTCCATCATTTTTGCCATTTGAGCGATCGTATCATCTTTCTCTTGAAGCCGCCTTCTCATTACTTCGGCTCCTCTCTTCTCGCGGCCGCAGGAGCACCTTGTGAAGCCGACGAAGCTCGTGTTTCAACCATGTTAATTTCTGCATATTCATCATCCATGAACTCTGACGAGTCAACTTCATCTCCGAACTTCTCTTCTCTTTCCCTTGCTAGTCGCCGAATATCAGTTCTTAGCTTTTCCATAGCATCTTCTAGTGGTCTTTTCTGTATATCCTTGCAGTTGTCATGTGATAACTGTCGAGTTTCTTTCTCATGAGTTCCCTTTACTGCGGTAGCACTTTCTTCGGACTCAAGTCTCCTGACGAGACTTTCCTTTTCTGGTCGTTGTTTCGGTCTTAATTGGTCGGTAGTGGGACGCCATACCATCCTTATAGCGACGAAGGCCTAGGACCGGATGGTCTCGTCAGCTCGAATGTCTGGAAGGTGGTATCCTCCCCGATCTGTAAACCTGAAACAACAACAGGTGGACTAGCCTTCATCTTCTTATTAGGCTCTTCTGCAGCGATAGTAGATTCTACTCGCGGCCCAAGACGGGATTTTGCCGGCACCCGCCCTATCCTTCTTAAAATTTGCGATACGGGCAATTTTCTTTCTTTGCTAACCTTTCAATCACAGTCTGTAGTCGGGCAAGTGGTGTAACCCTGGCCCTCTTTCTTCTGTTGTCGTTATAGTATGCGGGCCGAGGTAATGTAGAAGCAATCCTGCGGACATTTTCCTCGTCACCGCGGCGGAAAGGGGATGGAATCTACTCCCTTCCAAAAGGGGTGTATACTCGCACAATGGTATGTATTCGAGTAGTGGTGTGTACTCGGGAATTTCTTCTAGGAAAGCGACTTCAGCAGCTCTGGCCTTCCTGGCAATCTTCCTGCCTCTGTTTCTCCTCTGAGTCCGTGTCAGGGGTGGAACCCTTGAGCTGGACCCAATTTAAAAAACAGAAGGTTTTACATGGAAATCTGTACCCTCCACGGTAACATGCTCGTTACAAATTTGAACTTCCTTCCCCTTCAGTTTGGCGGGAGACGGGGTCGGTGCAGAGACGACTAGACCAGTGGGGGTAGAGATAACAGTCCTTCTATGGACAGCGGTATTCCTCTCAGCTGGAACCCTTTGCAGAGGAGGAAATTCTTGAGTTGATTTAAGGTTGAATTCAATCATGGGTTTCTCAGTTTCTGGCACTTTTTCCATTAGTGCGAAGAGGGTAACGTCGCCGATCTTGACATTTGTGTTTTCAAATCCTTGTCCAAACCGGATGATCCCATTGTCGGGCAGCTCATCCTTGTAAACAAGCGAAGTCCAGATCCGTTGGTGAAGGAGAAAATCGCTTTTGGGGCTTCCATTTCGCAGGGTAGATTCTGATTGTCAGTCCTAAGTTATGCTTCTTCTCATCAGGACGAAAAGAAATGAATCAAAAAGTGTCCGAACACATTCTTGTTCATGTATGTTTATTAAAAGAGTCATTCATTAGGGGGTTTGTTTATTTAGAACGGAATGTTCAAAGGTGTAGAGAAGGTAATGAATCTGATTCGTAATTAGAGAGGAAAAGAAAGTCTTATGCAAGACTTCTCGACTCGAAGGATTACTCCTAAACTAACACCTATCGGGGGTCCACCCCACCTCGTAAATGAGGTAAAAGGATCTCGGAACCTCTCTCGTTTAGGGGTGTCTAAACAAGTGGCTCCTAAATCCGAGAGAATGTTGGCCATACTCGTTCAAGGTAGAAATGAACATAATATTCCAACGGAAAGAAGGGTAGTTTGATCCATTAGGGTCATGGATACACTACCGATTTTTGAAAGCAGAACTATTTGATTAAAATGGAGAGAGGAACTATTCCCCAGCGGAGTCGCCAGAAATTGTCGGCGTATTTTTTTTTTAGGTTATGTGTTTTGTTTTTGAAAGAGATCGCCTACAGAAACTGTGCGGCTTATTTTAGGTTTAATTTAAATAAATAATTTGAAAAGTAATATTTGATTTTGAAAATAATTTTAAATTTGAAAATTTTAAGATATGAAATCAAACTGATCTCACATCCCGAATAGTTTATATAAACGAGTGCCGCACCACAAACCGTGTATCTATCCCGAAGAATAGACACACTGCTTGATAATGGGGCTCGATTAAATAAACTAGAAAGGTTTGTGACATCCGTTTGGTCTGCGAACCAATTTTATAAGCCGACAAGTTCCCCTGCTTAATATAAATGAATTAAGCGGGGTTTATATTACTCGGGTTCTTAAAGTTCCCTATAAGGGCAAGCCCCTATAGTTAATTACATCTTAAGTGACGGGAATCACCTAATAAAACTCTCGATAATAATCAATAGTTCCGCTCTCGTGAATTTCAAAGTTTAAGTTTTCAATGGATTGAATTTTGGAATTTCAATAGGGAATGGATCAAATTTGGAACATTTTGTTTTGGGAATTCAAGGGGAGGAAGGTAGGAGAAATCACAGATTCGAAGCGAACTTCGGTAATTTCCCGACTATCCTATTATTTGGCTTGAATTTAGGAAAGTCCTAATATTTATTTAATGTTTTGATCTTGCCAATTTTAATTAATTAGGACTTATGTTTGTATGATAAAATCATACAAATAGCCTCGGAGATATGAGGGTTTATGTCGTATCGGACGACTACCTCGGAGTCCTAAGACCGATTTACATGACATAATCATGCAAATGCCTAACGAAGAGTTGAGGATTTATGTTGCACTAGGCAAGCTACCTCGAAGTCCTATGGCTTGGTTATTTAGTTCTAAGGAAAGTTTTGCTGAAGTAGATTCAGGTTTTGCTGATGACGATGGCCGTGCTGCCCACCATGCTCCGAGCTCCTTGTCGTCGCAGAGGTTTAGTTTTAGAAGTCATAAATCAGGAGATGAGAGAAGTGTTTGGTTTTAGAGAAAGTCTTAATTTCCATGTGTCTTTAATATTTTAGTTAAAACAAATCTTAAAGTTGATTATAACAACACCGGTTAAGATCCCACGGTTCCATCCTTCCGGCATCGTTATTTTTATCGGATTCACTTAGTCCGGATGAATTTGCTAAACTCAACTCGAATGAGTTCCACACTTTCATTTAGACCGTGGGAAATCCCGTTAGCAACACGTAGGTTACATCATCCGAGGTATTCCCGATCATCCAACAAGACGTTTTAATTTAGTTGTAGTTGTAGTTTTGTTGTTCGTTTGTGATTAAATTTTGAGTTGTTTTATATTTTGAATGTTGTGGCGGTGAATTTTATCTTGTAGTGTCTTTTAATTTAGTTATGGGTTTCAGCTTTGGTTTCTGTCCTAAAGGTGTAGGTTTTCATGCAACTCGTTGTTTATCATGCAAAAAGAGTAAAGTGCAACACGAGTAAATGAATTGCGGTAAGATAAATTGCAATAAAATAAAAGCGTACCTGGAGGGTCTTCCCGTCATCCCAAGCTGCACTTAAAATACAATTTAGAGCATTTAAGCATTTATAGCAATTTCTAGGTAAAGCTAAGGGAAGGGTTATGGTTTTCTACCAAAATCCTAATCCTATAGCTAGTCATTTCCTATGACGTCTAGGTTCTTGTATTTTAGTTTGAGGACGATTTTCTTCATCAAAGAACAACTAAGTTCAATTGTTCTTATAAATATCCTATCATATTGAGGAAGTGCTTAAGACGAATCTTAAACATCTTTTCAATATTTTTAGGATTGTTTTAAGTCCAAATGAATTTAATTACACAAATGAATTAATCGTCCGAGAGTTTTAGTTTTGTTGTCTTGCTCAGTGAACTTAGGACATTTGAATATCCTTATGAGTGAATGTTGACCTCATTTTTGATGAGGTCTTCTCTTCTTCTCTTTAGTACTTAGGATCTAGCCTTAGGCTTTTCCTTTGACTATCTTAGAGGACTAGAATTGGGATCCACCTTTTAGAAATTCAAACCACTTCTAAACTCCCTGCAAACTCCACAAACTTGACTCGTAGACCCCTAATCACCTAGAGGGTTGAAATCGAGTGTGGAAGTTTAAAGGATGAGTTCCTATAGGACTCTTCGGCCTTAGGATCGCCCACAGGTGGCTCAGTCCAGTGAGGGGCTGACCTACACACACACTACACTTACACATACATTACACTCATACACTACACTTCCATACACCTCATAAAACCACACCTATACCTAACTTGACCTCCTGACTCATGTAAGTGATTCACATGGATGGTCCTTAACCCCTAAGCCCTTGGCTAAGAGGGTTAGGAACAACATAGTGAATGCCTCAAATGAGTCCCTTCATGGCTCATATGGGCTTGATGTGGCTTCATGGCTCAACCAAAATGATTTTTATTCCACTTATATTCACCAAATCTTCAATTTTCCAAATTTTCAATTTTTTGACCCCCGGGACCCTACACCCCGCCTAACCTACCAAATGCCCTTGAAACTACCCAAAATTTCCAAAATCACCTAAATTACCCAAGATTCTCCAAAATCATTCCCAAACATTTCCACATCACTCAAATTGATCATCCATACCCAAAAATGCCAAAAATTCCAAGAAAACCTCCCAATACCCTCCAAATACCCAAAATACCCCTCTTGACCCAAAAATCCAAAAATTCAGAAAATTCCCAGAAAATTCCAGAAAATCCCAAATATTCCCAATTTCATTTTGTTCAACTACACCATGGGCCAATTTTGCCAATTTACCCCACTTTTATCAAAACCCCCAATTTGACCCATTTTAACCTAAAGTAAACCCAATGTCAAACCTAACCTACCCATTTGACCTAAATTCTGGTCCAATTCAATTCTAAACTTCAATTCAACATTCCCAACACCAATCTAGACCAAATCCAAGCTTAATTTGATTGACATTTGGATCCAATTTCACTTTTGGCCTTAAAGCCCAATTTGGACCCATGACCCAAACTTAGCCCAAACTCACCCAATTCAACTCCAATTAAACCCAAATCTTTTCTAAACCTTCCTTGACATCCCCATAAACAAAACACTAACATGATTTGCCCAAGATTTTGATCCAAACCCCACTCAAGTTCAACCCAAAATTAAAAGGCCCATTTTTGACCTAAACCCAAACCTAACCCAAATGAGCCCAAATCCCAAAATCAAAACCCATCAAAGCCAAAACCTCTTTGAAACACTCCCATAAACATTTCCCAACATTAATTTTACATCAATTTCAACTCTAGCCCAACTTTGGCCCATGGTAGCCCATTTTGGCCCACCTTAGCCACTTTACCAAAAAGGCCCATATCCAACCCAATTCAAACCCAAATCACCTCAAACTTGTTTCAAACCACTCATGAAGCATCCCTAAACCAAACTCAACAATTATTTGGCCCAAGCCTTTACCAAAATTTCATCCCAAAATCCATTTTAAAATTCAAAAGCCCACTTTCCTAAACCATTTTAAAAGCCCATCTAAAACCATTTCAATGAGCCCAAATCATCCTAAAGCCCACATGACACTTCCTTTCATCATCCATTTAATCAAAATCACCCCTAAGTTTCAAAATCATCATTTAAACCATTCCAAATCAAGCTTCATACAAATTTTCACCAAAATATCCAAAATTCTTAAAACCCATTTTTATGAAATTGACTAAACTTTTCCACTAAGCCAAAGACAAGCCATGCGAAGCCATGGACAAGCCACATGAAGCCATGGAGAGTTTGACATGTGATCAAGCCATTAATGGAAAAAGGAGGACCCCCTTTCCTAATCCTTCTTAAGCCTTTTTTTACCTTAAGCATGTCACACTCTAAACCATGCTTTGCCACCTAATCCTCGATGGAGACTCCACCGCACATGGGAGATTGACCCACCGACCTCCTCGGCCCAAAACCAGGTCTTGGGGAGGTGCACCCAACCCATTTGCATGGGTTGACCAAAATAAGCTAAAATAGCCCCTTCCCTTTCTACTTTGATTCAACCACTTTACACATGTCAAACCTCAATTGAATGCACCAAACCCCGCCACGACCCACCTGGACACGAGAGTGACCCATGCCGCCGGCCGCCCGCCACGGGTCGCCGGAAAACACCATGGCCGAGACCTTGGGAGGAGCCAAACTTTGGAATTCTCCCTCGCCGAGGCCGCCTCATGCCTAGTGGTCACCATGGCTGTTCTTCTCCTCACCGGAGCAGGCCGATCCCAAGCCCTAACTTCCCCTGGGAGGCCCTCCACCCTCTCCTATTTAAACCCCTCACCCTCTCGGCCATGGAGAGGTGCTGAACCAGACCTTACTGAAACTCTGCCAAAATTGCTCCAGATCATTCTCCATACTCAGAGCACTTGATCACCAGTGAGATCCCCCTGCCATTTCTTCTCTGTGAGCTCAATTTCAGAGTTGAAATTCCACCCAAAACCAGGACACTTCTCCACAGTGAGCCAATCCCCAAATTGATTGGTTCTACACCTTCACCGGACCGAGGGAAGGTGTCCACCGGCAAAAGCCCCATCTCCGGGCCACCCGGTTGCTCCGACCTCCAAGCTTTGTGATCGGGCTTGGTCGAAATCACATCTAGACAATTCACCGAGACCGGGAGACTTCATCCGGAGCTTGCGGGATCCAATCGAAGGTGCAACAACTCTCAGATCGAAGCCACACTTCTCTGAGCAAAGGTATGAACTAATTCTTCATCCCGAGCTTCTGGAGATTCTCCATTTCAAATGCCTTAATTGCAATGCATGATAACCGTATAGATGTGTTCTTCTCTTCAAGACGAATCCATAGAGCATAAGAACATGAAAATCCATTGAGTATCGAGTGAGATATTAAGGATTTAGTGTGGACGGCTCTCGGGTGAGGACACTTGGGGACGATGAACGGATGCCGTCCATTTAATACACGTGCGGACGGACGGCCAGGATCGCGTCGAATCAGAGGACGGAGCGATACAGCGGGTCCCGGGAGCGCTGACGCGGATGGCGGCGTCGAATGGGAGCGCGCCGCGTGTGCATTCGGAGCTGCCGAGGTTGACGCGGCGCCGCGTCACTTAAGTAGAAAATTAGGGATTTTCTTAATTTATTTAATTCCCTGAACTTTGAAAATTCATATCTTTGTGTAGAAAAATCCTAAAAATAAAATAAAAATACCCTCTTACTCAGGTGAACGGAGGAGAATAATGTGGAAAAGAAATTAATTAATTTTGTCCAGTATTTTATTTTTAATTAATTATTTACTCCCTGCATTGTTTTAATTCTCCATGCATTCACACAATTCACCATGGCATGAGACTATAGGGCTTTTGATGCCTCTGAACTTAGGGACATTCCCTGAATTTTCCAAGGTCAGAGGCCATCTCTGTGAAAAGTTATTGATTTTTCAAATGCATGTTGCTGTTTTAAGTATTTTAATTTAAAAAATTAGCATGTTGTGAAATAAATTCTAGGAAAATTTGGTGATGTTCCTTATGACCAGAGAACCCTAGGAAAAATAGGACTTGAGTTAATTCACTTAAGATAACCCTAATTGGCTTAAACATCCAAAATAGACCCCTAATTAATTAGAGTTAACCATAGATCAGATTGACTTGAAATCAATTCTCCACTGACCTTTAGGATCAGAGGAACCCACCATAAAAGTTTGAAGTCAATTGGACTTGGTTAGCCCTATTAATTGGGTTGATTAAGCCATTTAGTCATTTTAAACTTTAAAAATTTATAACTTTCAAAATACCTTTCAAAAATTCACCAAATTGGTTTTGGAGCCTCTCTGATATCAGGGGAATTTAAGAAAATTAAAATTTCAATTTTCTAAAAAAGTTGATTTTTAATATTATTTTAATATTTTTAATAATTAAAAAATAATAAAAATCACAAAAATAATAAAATTCACCAAAATGTCACATTTTGAATTTTAATCACTTAGGAACAAACCCCATATTTTTCTTAGGTCTATTTGGTGAGATATTAATTTTTAAAGCTCTAGGGTAATTTTAAAATTAAAAAAATGTATTTTCTAGCATTTTCACCAAAATAATTGTAATAAATCATAGAAAAATCAGAAAATTGTAAAGTTTGGTTCTCTGGAATCCTTGATATCAGAGAGAATTTTAAAAATTATAAAATTCATTTTTCAACATTGTATTCTATTTTTAAATTAATTAATACTCCAGAACTTAAAATAATTCTAATAAATAAAATATAATTCAAAAAATCACAAATTTTGGTCCAAGTGGTCCTCTAGTCATTAGGAATGTCCCCTAATTTTCTTAAGGACAGAAACTTTCCTTTGGTCATGTTATCAAATTTTCCTTGAAAATCTCTATTTTCTACTAAAAATAATTATATAAATAAATTAAATACAGAAAAATCACATTTTCTCCTCTCATGTCTTTATTGACATATGAGTGAAGTCACATAAAAATTTCAAGTTCATTTGAGTTCAATTTAGTGAGTTATAAAATTATTGAGCTTAAAGGGCAAAATGGTAATTAAAATTTTAACCCTTAATTAAAACTTTAGGTTTAATAAAAAAATTAACAAGTAAAATATTTGATCCTAACCTGATTTGGATGATTGAAATTTAAATAATTAAAGGGTAGAAACCCATTAAGCAATTTAAAATGATTAAACCTTAATTAAATAATTGATTAAATTTGGGAGAATAATAAAATTGGAATTATTAAAATAGGGATATTATTAGGAAGAGATTTATTCTTTAATTTAAAAGATCCCTAAATTTAATCATCTCATTAATATTCAACTCTTAATTAAAATGATAACTCAAATTTAAAATATTAAAAGACTTAATCATTAAACTAAAATTAAATCATTAAACTCTTTCAAAAAATTTCAATTAAAATTAAATTAAATCAAATTAAAAATTAAATTAAATTAAGTAAATTAAATTAAAATTAAATTAAATTAAATTAAGATTAAAAAGTTAAATTAAAATTAAATTAAATTAAATAAAATTAAATAAATAAATTAAATTAAATTAAATAAATTAAACTAAATTAAATAAATTAAATTAAATTAAGTTAAATTAAATTAAATTAAATTAAATTAAATTAAATTAAATCAAATTAAATAAAATTAAATTAAAATTAAAT
Source organism: Papilionanthe hookeriana x Papilionanthe teres (assembly GCA_022702705.1). Lineage (NCBI taxonomy): Eukaryota > Viridiplantae > Streptophyta > Magnoliopsida > Asparagales > Orchidaceae > Papilionanthe > Papilionanthe hookeriana x Papilionanthe teres. The sequence continues at coordinate 20,937 of JAKZJZ010001990.1, forward strand.
CAAATCAAACTAAATTGAATTAAATTGAATTAAATTAAACTAAAATTAAATTGAATTAAGTCGAATTAAATAACATCACCTAAGACATAAAGAACTCAAAAATAAATCTAAAATAACTTGAACACTATTCCAAACTTAAATCATTAATTTGAACTTAAATTTGAATCACAAATCATTAAACATCATTTTGCCCTAGGAGCTTTAGTTATCATAACTCCTAAACAGAATATTAAATGAAATGTTACTTCACTTATAGGACATTCAAATGTCCTAGTTCACTGAGCAAGTTAACAAAACTTGAAAACCTCGGATGATCGATTCATTTACATAATTAAATTCTCTTGGACTTAAAACAATCCTAGAAATATTGAAAAGATGTTTAAGATTCTTCTTAAGCACTTCCTCAATATGTTAGGATATTTATAAGAACAATTGAACTTAGTTATTCTTTGATGAAGAAAATCGTCCTCAAACCAAAAACACAAGGAACCTAGACGTCATAGGAAATGACTAGCTATAGGATTAAGAACTTGGTAGAAAACCATAACCCTTTCCCTTAGCTTTACCTAGGAAATTGCTATGAATGCTTAAATGCTCTAAACTGTATTTTAAGTGCGGCTTGGGATGACGGGAAGACCCTCAGGGTACGCTTTTATTTTATTGCGCAATTTATTTAATCGCATCGCACTTATTTTTCTTGCATGATAAAATAACAGTTGCATGAAAACCGACACCTTTAGGACAGAAACCAAAACTGAAACCCATAACTAAATTAAAAGACACTACAAGATAAAATTCACCTCTACAACATTTCAAAATATAAGAC
>JAKZJZ010001991.1:0-21745 GCA_022702705.1 Papilionanthe hookeriana x Papilionanthe teres
CCAAGCTATTGCATTGCTAAAATGTTCCAAAATTCGATCCATTCCTATCGTAAATTCCAAAATTCACCTTCAAAACCTTAAACTTTCAAATTCTCTAAAGCAGAGTTGTTGATTATCATCGAGAGTTTTCTTAGGTGATTCCCGTCACTTAAGATGTAATTAACTATAGTGGCTTGCCCTTATAGGGAATTTTAAAGAACCCAGTAATATAAACCCCGTTTAATGCTTTCATATTAAGCAGGGAATTTGTCGGCTTATAAAATTGGTTCGCGTACCAAACGGATGTCACGAATCTTCTAGTTTATTTAATCGAGCCCCACCATCAAGCTGTGGTGTCTATCCTGTAGGGATAGATACACGGTTTCAGGTGCGGTGCTCTTTTATGTAAACTATTTGCGGATGCGAGATCGGCTTAATCTCATATCTTAAAACCTTCAAATTTAAAATTATTTTCAAAATCAAATACTACTTTTCAAATTATTTATTTAAACTAAATTAAAAGTTCGCCGACAACATTCATTAGCGACACCCTTTTCAAAATAAAACACCCGACCTAAAAATAGTGCCGACAACTTCTGGCGACTCCACTTGAGGATAATTCCTCTCTCCATTATAATCGAATAATTTCGTTTTCAAAATCAAGTAGTGTATCCATGTCCTTAATGGATCAAACTACCCTTCTTTCCGTCGGAATACTATGTTCATTTCTACTTCGAACAAGTATAGCTAACATTCTCTCGGATTTAGGAGCCACCGTTTAGTATACCCCTAAACAGAGAGGTTCCGAGATCCTTTTACCTCATTTTCGAGGTGGGGTGGACCCCCAATAGTGTTAGTTTAGGAGTGATCCTTCGAGTCGAGAAGTCTTGCATAAGACCTTTTCCTTTCCAACTCGAATCGATTCCTTACCTTCTCTACACCTTCGAACATTCCGTTCTAAATAAACAAACCCTCTAATAAATGATTCTTTTAACAAATGATTCCTTCTTATAAATACATGAACAAAGAATGAGTTCGGACTCTTTTCAATTCCTTTCTTTTCGTCCTGAAGAAAAGAAGCATAACTCGGACTCGACAAACCGAATCTACCTCCGTAAATGGAAGCCCCAAAGTCGATTTTCTCCTTCACCAACGGACCGGACTTCGCCGTCTATAAGGATGAGCCGCCCGACAATGGGATCATCCGATTCGGACAAGGATTCGAAAATACGAATGTCAAGATCACCGACATCTCCCTCTTTGCACCGACGAACAAGGTATCCGAAGCCGAGGAACCGCCGCTCGAGTTCAACCTTAGGTCGACCCAAGAGCTTCTCTCCCCGCAAAGGATCCCGACTGGGAGGAATACCGTCGTCCGCAGGAGGACTATTCTTACTACCCCCACCTGGTCTAGTTGTTTCGCACCTACCCCGACTTTTACCAAATCAAAGGGGAAAGAAATCCGAATTATGGTGGACCCGTTACCGTGGAGGGTACGCGATCTTCCCGTAAGACCTTCCGTTTTCGAAATCGGGTCCAGGCTTCAAAGATTCCATCACCGACAAGGACCCAAAGAAGAAACGAAGTAGAAGGATCGCCGCAGAAGCCGTAGCCGCCGAAATTGCTTTCTCGGAAGAAATCCCGTAACCGCGAATATACACCGCTTCACCCCGAACTACATACCGCTTTTGGGAGGGAGTAGGTTCCATCCCCTCTCCGCCGCAGAGGACGAGGAAAATGTTCGCAAGATTCGTCGTCGCATTACCTCGGCTCCGCATATTACAACGACAAGCTCGCAAGAAAAGGACTAGAACTACGTCGTTTGCTCGACTCGCAAACTTTGGTAGAAAAGTTAGCAAAGAAGGAAAATCGCCCCGTATCGGAAATTCTACGAAGGATGTGGAGGGTGCCGGCCGAATCCCATCTTGGGCCCCGAGTAGAACCCGCCATCATGACGAGAAAAGCCAAGTAAGAGAATGAAGGCTAGTCCGCCCGTCGTCGTCTCGGATTACAGATCAGGAGGATATCACCTTCCAAAGATTTGGGCCGACGGACCATCCGGTCCTAGACCTTCCGCCGCTAGAAGGATGGTATGGCCTCTACTACCGGGGCAATTGAGATCGAAACAACGAACTCGAGAGAGAAAGTCTCGCCAGGAGACTCGAATCGAAGAAAGTGCTACCGCGATAAAGGGGACCCTAGCGCCTATCGCATGACAATCGCGAAGACACACAGAAAACCCCGCTAGAAGATGCCATGGAAAAGTTGAGAACCGATATCTGACGATTGGCAAAAGAAAGAGAAGAAAATTTCGAAGACGAGATTGATTCATCGGAATTCATGGACGACGAATATGCAGAAATCAACATGGTCGAAACACTAGCTTCATCGCCTTCGCAAGGTGCTCCCGCAGCTCGCGCAGAAGAGAGGAGCCGGAACCGATGAGAAGGCGCTTCAGGAGAAAGACGACACGATCGCTCGAATGGAGAAAAGGATGGAAGAGATGGCCGCAGCTCCGGCCACTCTCCGCAGTCAAGTGCAACCACAAAGAGAGACACCCCCGTAGGTCATTCACATCGTAGACGGAGGAAAGGAGATTACATCCGTCAATGGGGATGATCACCAAAAAAGGATACGACACAAAGTATGATCCCCGAAAAGGATATCAAGAACTTGGTGGAACGAACGAGTGCGAGAAGCCCTAGCACAATCGAAGAACGGGACATCCATTCGGACGGGTAGACCTTACCCGAAGAATTCGACACCGTCCAATACCCGAAAGGGCTTCGTACCACCTCTCGTTCAAGACCTTCGACGAACCGAGAACCCCCGACAAGCATGTTGCACACTTTCGTGCCGCTTGTTGTAATGCCGGCGGGAGCGATGCATTGCTCTTCCGACGCTCCGTCAGCACACTGTCGGGGATCGCCTTCGACCGGTATGCAGACTACCAAATGGTTCGGTGAAGACGTTCTCGCAGCTAGAGAACCTCTTCATCAAGCGATTCGCCGGAGCTCAGCACCACATCACTATAGGTGATTTAGTGGTAGAGAAACAAAAGCCGAACGAAACTCTGGTGGATTACATACTTCGATGGAGGAACTTAAGCATGAAGTGTGAACCACAACTACAAGAACAACATGCAGTCAGCATCTTACTTAAAAGCATTCACGGCCCGATAGCACTTCTCCTCAAAGGATTCACTATTAAGACTTTCGAGAAGTTGTTAAACAAGGCCGGAAGCTTGCAAGAAGAGGCGAAGCAATTAAGTTTCGCCGACAAGACGGACAAGCAAAAGCCCGCGAAGACTTTCGAAAAGAAATCCGGGATCGCTGCAGCGAGCTGACAAAGGAAAGCAACCGATGCAAATACCACTGAACGGCCGCAACGCAACCACAACGAGATTACCAAGAACCTCGGCCCAAATGTATCGCGTCATCTCCACAGTATGAACAACCGCCTCGTCCGCAACGTACATTAAGGGAGCTTCGAGCAGGGAATATCCGTTCAAGAATGAAGCAATGCCGAAAATGTTCGTAGTACTGATGAAGACTCCAGCATTTCCACTGCCAGAGCCTAAAAGACCGGAGGAAGTCAACAAGAAAGGTGATCCCAACCTTTGCCCCTACCACCGGATGCTCTGGGCACAAGATAGAAGATTGCATTACCTTCAAAAGTTGGCTCAATGACAACCTTCGGAAAGGGAATATAACGATCCCGAAGGAGTACATGAAGGAACCCCGAAAGGAGGTTCCGTCAATGTTATCTCAACTGATCCCATCATTCCAATAGATCCCTACACGACTGACGATGGATGGACTACCGCCTAGACGAGGTCTTCGAAAAAGATTTTAGACAGCATCCAAACCACCTCGGCGTGAGCTTCAATTCAGAGTTCGAGACCTGTTAAGCCGGTACTATCACTTGCGATAGAAGAACCACCTCAACAGGAGACGATTGAAGAGAAGAAGAAAATCGATGAAGAAGAGAGAACTGAGACTCCTAAGGCTAGACTCAGGGCCGCTTATCCTAGGATAGTTGTTTCCGATTCGGGGGAGAAATCCCTCGAACCTCCGATTTTGTATGATTATCTGCTCACTTCGGTGGGATCATATAGTGATAAGGGTGATGGCGTTGGCTACGTTTTGATTGTTTCTAATGATTACGTAACTAGCGACAATCCGGACATCGATTTCGATACCAACGACATTTCTCAAATCATACACGATCTCGACGATCAAAATAACGAAGGAGACATCCATCAAGGAGGCTACGAGAGTTCAACAAGCAACGAATCTATCTCGCGAGTTTCGAGGAGCTCCGATCACAATAGAGTTAGAACCTTCGGACTCGGAAGCTAATCCGGAAGAACTCCGTCATTCCAATTCAAGAAGAAACACCAAGAAGCTCGACACTAGATTCGAAGAAATTACGAAGTCAACTTAAGAAGTGGAAGAGTTCTACCTCCGAGAATGGGTCCAAAGGACAAAGGAAAGCGGAGTGGTTGTTCGAGAAGAACCAACCCTGACAGAAGAAATACCCATTCGAGAAGAAGCCGAAACACATGAAAATAAAGTGGACTACAACGTGCTAGCCCATCTTAGGAAACTACCGACCAAGCCGAGTATTTACGATGCTCTCATCTTATCAAAAGAGATGAGGGAAGCTCGATCAAAGCCTTACTTCGATCCGGAAATTTGCTTAGCTCAAATGGCCGGAGATTCCTTAGATGAGGTTTGTTCGTTAAAGGAACGACGAGGTGTTACCTTCACGGACAATGACCTACTACTTGGGACGACGGATCACAACCGACCGTTGTACATTTCGATTACTAATTGGGAAGTTTACACTCTCCGTAGTATTGGTGGATCCGGGAGCGTCAATCAATATAATGAGTCTTCGAACACTAAGCATACTTGGAAATCGATGCTCGTGAGCTCGAGGCCGACAAAATGTTATTAAGAGGATTCAACCGAGAAAGGAGAAAGAGCCCTCGGATCAATAACGCTACCGATGAAGACCGGTGACTTAGCAAAGACAACCGCAAAATTTCACATAATTGATTCGAAACATCGTTCAACGCTTTCTTCGGGCCGACCGTGGATACATGAAAATAGGATGGTACCATCATCTCCGCATCGGTGCATCAAATATTACGATGGAGGGGAACAAGTGCATCAAAGGTGACTTGCTAACCATTCTCCGTACATGAGATTGGAATCCATGAAGATGCGACTATTATGCACCACCAAAGAAAACAATCTTCTCCGTAGATACCGTAACAAATGAAGCAAAGAAAGTTCGGGACAACGAAGAACCCGAAGTTCTAGTCCAACGATCACTCACCACTCCCTTCCGGCGAGATGGTGAAGGTTTCTCCACAACTCGCATCCGAGGTGGAGGCCGGGACGAGGTCGTGGTAGAGACGCTAGGATAGTTGGACGAGAGGAAACCAGCCATCAATGTTGATCGGGAAGATAGTTCCGAAGAAGAAAAATAAATCAAACAAGAAGCGACTACAATAAGTCGAAGAAGCCGCAATTCAAGATCTCTCTCGAAGATGAGAAGAACGAAGAATACAAATCAATGTACGAGAAGATTAACCACTACGTACATACTATGACCCTAACCCCGATCCATTCTAACAAGATCGAGGGTATGGTGGTCAAAGAGGTACGTAGCGGCGGTGCAAAGCCGATCAAATTCTACCGTGGTGCTTCTTCCTCCAAAACCGAAAATAATGTACAATTTGAAGATGTCACTTCATCGAATTAATGGAATTACCTTTTGAGTGGTACTCTCCCCTGTGTTCAAAATTTAATTCAACGTGGTTTCTTACCTCGACAATGGACAAAAGGTCAATCTCAAGCATTTTGAAAAATTATGGAATAATTCTGGTCGTCTACCCAATTCAAAGCATGGTCTCGGATTCAGCACAGTAGGGTCAGTTGACGATACTGAATTTTGTTTGGTTGTCACTTGCGAGTCCAATGAAAACTGCATGGAAACTACAGACGAACTCGAAGATGTACAAATTGGAGACGCTCCACCGAATTCGAAGAAGAAATTAAATCTACAATAGATGAGTTAACGGAAGTTAACTTAGGTACTAACGAAGAGCATAGACCTACCTTTGTTAGCTCCTTACTCAATAAAGAAGACTCCGAAGAAATAATCAAACTATTAATGGAATTTAAAGACTGTTTTTCTTGGAACTATGACGAGATGCCGGGATTAGCTCCGGAGGTCGCAGTCATAAGCTAGGAGTGGATCCTACTTCGTCCCGCCGACAAGGTCCCAGAAGAATGCGTCTATAAATCGAACAACAAGTCATAGTCGAAGTTAAAAAGCTAATAGACGCCAGGTTTGTCCGTGAAGAATAATACCCGACTTGGTTAGCCAATGTGGTGCCAGTCAGAAAGAAGAATGGTCACATCAGAATCTGTGTGGACTTCAGAGATTTAAACAAGGCATGTCCAAAGGATGAATTCCCTCTACCGATCCCGAACCGATGATCGACATTGCTTCGACACATGAGATATTCTCATTCATGGATGGATCTTCGAGATACAACGAGATAAAAATGGCTCCGGAAGATGAAAAGCTTACGAACATTCGAACGCCGATCGGAGTATTTTGCTACACAAGTGATGCCATTCGGATCGAAGAACGCGAGGAGCAACCTACCGGAGAGCAATGACAAGAATTTTTGATGATCTCATCCACAATCATGTCGAATGCTACGTGGACGATGTGGTCATCAAAAGCAAAGTAAAGGAAAATCACTCGTATGATTTGAGAATTGTTTTCGAACGATTAAGACAATTTAACCTTAAGATGAATCCCTTAAAATGCGCCTTCGGCGTCACCTCTGGGAAATTCTTAGGATTCGTTGTCCGACATCGTGGAATTGAAATTTATTTGGGAAGAGAAATGCCAGAAGGCCTTCGAGGACATTAAACAATATTTAATGACACCTCCTGTCTTAGAGCACTGATCTCGGGTAGACCGTCGATACTTTACACCGCGGCTTTAGACGACTCTCTCGGAGCCCCGTTAGCCCGTGTCGATGATGAGGGTAAAGAAAATGCTCTTTACTACTTAAGCCGTCGTTTACTTCCGACGGAAGTAAGGTATCCCGCAATTGAAAAGCATTGTTTGGCCCCGATCTTCGCCGCTCAAAAGCTCGAGCACTACATGCTTTCTCATAAGGTCAACTCGATCTCGAAATTTAATCCATTGCAATACTTGATGACTCGTCCAACACTTTCCTGAGCAGACTTGCCGGATGGTCAATGATATTATTGCAATTCGATATAACTTTCGTGCCTCTTCGTGCCGTAAAGGGACAAGTCTTAGCGGACTTCCTCGCAGAGCACACCTTTGCTCGGCCGAATCTCCTCTCAATGACGATCCGCCGGATGAACAAATAATAAATCTAGAAGACCTCGATGATCGACGTTGGGAATTATATTTCGACGGAGCATCTTCAGCACACAAAGACAAAGAATCGCAAGTGATAGTGCCGTAAGGCGGGAATCGGGCTAATCTTTATAACACCGGAGCGGGGGATGTTAAGATACTCCTACCACTTGACGAACCGTGTACAAACAATGAAGCGGAATACGAAGCCCTCATAATGGACTGGAATTAACCAATCGAATGGGGATAACAGACATCAACATCTACGGGGATTCACGATTAATCATTCAACGGATCGTCGGACAGATATAGAATTTTAAAGCCAAGACTCGAACAATACTTCCAGAGTATGCCATACAATTGTTGGAACAGATTCCAAATGTGACGATCTACAAAATTCCCGTAAAAGAAAATGCTTTAGCAGATGCTTTAGCTCGTCTCGCAAAAGAATTTGCCTATTTGCAAGATGAATCGAGTAGAAGTGTCGGCTCACGGACGTCGGGTCCTATCACGACTCGACATAGACACAATACACAAATCGAAAAAGAAAAAGAATCGATTGCAGGCAGTGACGTGAAAACACGAAGATTGGCGACAGGCCATTGATAGACTACCTGCAAACAGGAAAGCTACCAGACGATAGGTTGCTAGCCTATCAGATCAAGAAAAGAACTCTGTCTTACGCATTAATAAACAACACATTGTACAGAAGATCTTTTGATCAAATGTGGCTAAGGTGCCTAAGCGGGTCCGAGGCCCGTGAAATTGTTAAAGAGGTACATTCAGGACTCTGTGGCGCTCACCGATCGGGTCCAAAGATGAAGATGAAAATTAAAAGACTAGGGTACTACCGGCCCTCGATGATGACCGATCGCATGAAAATCGCCAAGAGCCGTCACCAATGCCAAGTGCACGGAGTGGTTCTACACCAACCTCCAAATGTGCTACACCCGACAATTGCGTCGCGGCCATTCGAATGTCGGGGCACGTATATAGTAGGTCCGATAGAACCACCATCTTCAAAAGGACATCGCTTCATTCTTGCGGCTACGGATTACTTTTTCCAAGTGGCAGAGGCGAGCTCCACTTAGAGAAGTGAAAGCACACCACGTGCTACGGCTTTTCAAGAACCAAGTTGCTCTACCGTTTCGGGTGCCGCGCGAGATCATCTCGTATAATGGGTCGGCATTCGAAGCACGCAAATTAACAATTTTGTCGGGAGACACGGAATCGACCGGCGATACTCAACAATTTACTACCCAAGAGCAAACGAGCTCCGCTGAGGCTTTTAATAAAACTCTCGTTCAAATCTTAAAGAAAACCTTGGACGATAATAAGAGAAATTGGCACGAGAAGTTGTTAGAAGCCTTATGGGCCTATCGGACAACCTTCGAACTCCTACTCGAAGCTACACCTTACGCTCCGGTGTATGGGTCCGAGGCGGTGTTACCTTTAGAGGTTCGAGCTTCCTTCACTCAAAATTGCAGTTGCAAATAAAATCACGACGAGAAAGAACGCCAAATTACGACTGAAGAATTAGAAAGCCCGGAAGGGAAAAGACTTGCAGCCGTAACAAAATTTAGAACTATACCAAGCTAAGATGGTTCAAGCCCATGACAAACCGGTACGCCCAAGAACCTTCAAAGTTGGTGACTTAGTTCTGTTCTCAAGAGACCTATTCTTGCACATCGCAAGATAGGAGGAAAATTTAACCCACTTAGGAAGGACCGTTTGTGGTTGAAGCAAGTATACTCGTGAGGTTCCTACCGGCTAGTGAATTGCTAGGGAGAACGACATATGCTTCCGATCAACGGACGATACTTGAAAAAGTATTACGTTACCCGATGTTTCGAAGGAATGAATTCTTCATCCCTAAGAAACATGGGTGAAGTAATTACTTATGATCGGGTCCGAACCCAAAAATAATAAAATATGCTAAAATAAATAAAATCATGATAATAAAGTTTTCCTTGTTTTCTTTTCCAAATCAAAATCTCTTTTCTGATCTTATCCCACTTTATTCCTGTTAAATTCGAAAATACAAAAAAATATAATATAAAAAAAAATATGTTTTTAATAAACATTTTCTTAATGTTCTTGTTCTTAGTACAGCCCCTGATCCTTTTCCTTGTCTTTTCGCGAGGAAATGTCGAGCGGGCGGTTGGTCCCGAACTTTAGAAATGGCGTAAGCCTCGCACTCGATGAAAAGAGGGTGAAAGATGGAGCGATAATCGAGATTGACTCGGATTTCGCACCAGCGAAGCCTACGATACGAAGAAAGTGACTCGGGTCCCGATTGACATAGAAGAACTACCTGAGGCAGACAGTGATGAAAGTGGGTGGCCCAAGCCACCAATCCAAGAACGACGAAAAGAAAGGCAAACACCGAAGATGACAAGAAAATGAAGTCCGCAGTCGCTACGGCAGAGGGCGAGCTTGTTAGCGCCGCGCCCACGGAGATTCAAGAAGTTCGAAGGGCTACTCTCACGAGCAACGCAACGAAGAAATAAGAATCGCCGTATCCAGTAAGATGTTAACAAAACTAGTCGCGGACCAGCGCGACGAGACAGATTCTAATGCCGATACATACACTTCAAGGACACCGATTTACCGGGAACCCGAAGAAAGGAGGCCAGCTCTAGGATAACGTAAAGGACCGGGAAAATCTCCGGAAGATCGAAGAAAGAAGGCTACCACGCCGCCGGATGGAACCACCGAGTGATGCATGACCTTGTTGCGAAGCAGCCACGGGGGATTTCCCGACGGGCATCATCCACGAGGAGCCGAGGTATGCGAGGAGAACGTGAAGGGATCGAACCGTATATCCCACAATATGTCACGAGGCCTCGCCATGCTGAGATCATTCCGGAATACGAGCTGGAGAGAATGCAGAATGTTGAAAGGAAAACCTTTGAATACTTCGAGAGAATTAAAGGCAGAAGAATCAATATACTAGAGGGCCTCGAGCTACATACAGACGTATTCTTAGAATATGAACAATAGCAAATCGTGGATTGCATCCGGGATTTGAAAAGAATGGCCGAGCGAGCCGCCCGAGGGAAAACACATACTCGGAACCCCGGAGATGGATGCCGGGAAGTGAAGAATCACAATACAATGCGGATGTCGCTACAACTTTGTCGAAGACAGGAAGGGAAACCCACCGGAATACTCCGTCATGGGCAAGTGGATCCGATGCCATTAGTCATCAAGAGAATGGTAAAGAGATTGATAACATGGAGGGTACGCCGCGCAGTCGCATACCCAATACCTGCATTATTAACATCTACAAGCGGGGTGACCGCATACCCCCGCACATAGATCACCACGACTTTGTCGGACCTTTATGCACGCGTCTCTTTCCCGAACGAGTGTAACATCATGTTCGGATTCGACCTCCGGATAGCAGAGCCCGGGTGAGTTCCGCGGGCCGGTGAAGATACCTTTACCGGTAGGTTCCGTCATGATATCGAAGGGCAACGGAGCGGATATCGCTAAGCATTGCATACCGGGAGTACCGATGAAGCGGATCTCGGTCACTTTCGAAGGATGGACGACAGGAAGACACCTTACCATTTCCAGCTCGTGACCCGGAGCTAGAGAGCCTCCGGCCTTACGAGCTGTGAGTTACATGGAAAATATCACACCTCCAATCTACATCTATACGGCATCCTTGCCAAGGATGGCTTGGAAGGTGATGTTATTGACCATGTACCCCACTATTCAGACATGGATTTTTGACAGATGCTTCTTTGGAAGGATTGACGATGATCATACATAGTCCGCTTTGAGTCTACATGGATTGTATGAAATATATTCCAGATCAAGTTGTATGATGTATCTTCGACATGATTGGAATGAAAGTGACCATGTCACATTTTTGGCCTTCACCTCTTTTGTGCAAATTGACTGGGAAACGCCATTAAAGTTAAATGAACTTCGAACAAAGAACATAAAAGGAAAAAAAAAAAGAATAAAAGAAAACTTTCCTAAAAAAAAATCTTAAAAATGACGAACACCAAATTCACATGAACATTAAATAAACGATAAAGTAGAATTTGAATCATTAAAAGATAAACAAAATCAACATAAGTGTTAAATCAAATCTCAAATCAAATTCTCAACCAAATTTCAAGTCCAATCTCGATCAAATTTCAAATTTGATCTTCCAAATTTCAAATCAAATCTAAATCAAATCTCAAATTCAATCTTTCCGCATTTCAAATCTAATCTCAAATTCAAACTTTTGGGTCGAGGATTTTACATCCAAGACCGTATCGCTTAGGATCCTTTCCTATCGCAATGAAGTACATCAAATTTAAACTTTTGGGTCGAGGATTTTACATCCAAGATCGCATTGCTTTAGGATCCTTTCCCTATCGCAATGAAGTACATCAAATTCAAACTTTTGGGTCGAGGATTTTACATCCAAGACCGCATCGCTTTAGGATCATTTCCCTACCGCAATGAAGTACATCAAATTCAAACTTTTGGGTCGAGGATTTTACATCCAAGACTGCTTTGCTTTTGGATCATTTCCCTACCGCAATGAAGTACATCAAATTCAAACTTTTGGATCGAGGATTTTACATCCAAGATCGCATTGCTTTAGGATCATTTCCCTACCGCAATGAAGTACATCAAATTCAAACTTTTGGGTCGAGGATTTTACATCCAAGACTGCATTGCTTTAGGATCATTTCCTAAAGCAATGAAGTACATCAAATTCAAACTTTTGGGTCGAGGATTTTACATCCAGATCGTATTGCTTTAGGATCATTTCCCTACCGCAATGAAGTACATCAAATTCAAACTTTTGGGTCGAGGATTTTATATCCAAGACTGCATTGCTTTAGGATCATTTCCCTACCGCAATGAAGTACATCAAATTCAAACTTTTGGGTCGAGGATTTTACATCCTGCATCGCATTGCTTTAGGATTCTTTCCCTACCGCAATGAAGTACATCAAATTCAAACTTTTGGGTCGAGGATTTTACATCCAAGACTGCATTGCTTTAGGATCATTTCCCTACCGCAATGAAGTACATCAAATTCAAACTTTTGGGTCGAGGACTTTACATCAAAGACTGCATTGCTTTAGGATCATTTCCTTACCGCAATGAAGTACATCAAATTCAAACTTTTGGGTCGAGGATTTTACATCCAAGATCGCATTGCTTTAGGATCATTTCCCTACCGCAATGAAGTACATCAAATTCAAACTTTTGGGTCGAGGATTTTACATCCAAGATCGTATCGTTTTAGGATCATTTCCCTACCGCAATGAAGTACATCAAATTCAAACTTTTGGGTCGAGGATTTTACATCCAAGATCGTATCGCTTTAGGATCATTTCCCTACCGCAATGAAGTACATCAAATTAAAACTTTTGGGTCGAGGATTTTACATCCAAGACTGCATTGCTTTAGGATTCTTTCCCTATTGCAATGAAGTACATCAAATTCAAACTTTTGGGTCTAGGATTTTACATCCAAGACTGCACTGCTTTAGGATTCTTTCCCTATCGCAATGAAATACATCAAATTTAAATTCCTGAGGTTAATGATTTTACATCCGAGACTCGCACTCTGTTTTAGGATTTTTTCCTATCGCAATGAAATACACCAAAATCAAACTCTTAAGGTTAAGGATTTTACATCCAATACCGCATTACTCTGAGATCTTTCCTCATTGTAATGATCCAATCCAATCGATTCGATTTTCTTTTGAGGTTGAAGATGTTACATCCAAAACCTCAAAATTCCAATTTTCATTTCAAATCAAATCCCTTCAAATTAATTTTGACAAACTTCAATCTAAATTAAAACTCAAAATCTAAACTCGCACATCGAAACTTAAATTGAAACAAAATAAAATCTAAATTGAAATTCCCCGCATCATGTGATTTAGGATTCATCTCCTTTTCCTTTCCCCAGCGAGAGTTCAAGAATCTCTAGTTTCAGAGATATGCTTGACACTCCCCAGCGGAAACTCTTCTACATCGTCCTAAGTTTGTCACTTGGACATCTGTGTTGGTTTTGCTGATTGCTTCGGTCAACGCCAATACGCGCGGTGTGCTCCGTCAGCTCACCACACCTATCGGAGTCCATTTGTTGACCTCATTTTTGATGAGGTCTTCTCTTCTTCCTTTAAGTACTTCAGGATCTAGCCTTAGGCTTTTCCTTTGACTATCTTAGAGGACTAGAATTGGGACCCACCTTTTAGAAATTCAAACCACTTCTTAACTCCTCGAAAATCCACAAACTCGACCGTAGACCCCTAATCACCTAGAGGGTTGAAATCAAATGTGGAAGTTTAAAGGATGAGTTCCTATAGGACTCTTTGGCCTTAGGACTGCCCTGGGTGGCTTGGTCTGGTGAAGGGGCTGACTTACACACACACTACACCTATACACTACACTTTCACACACCTATACCTAACTTGACCTCCTGACTCACATAGGTGATTCACATGGATGGTCCTTAACCCCTAAGCCCTTGGCTAAGAGGGTTAGGAACAACATAGTGGATGCCTCAAATGGGTCCCTTCATGGCTCATGTGGGCTTGATGTGGCTTCATGGCTCAACCAAAATGATTTCATTCCACTCAAATTTACCCAATCTTCAATTTTCCAAATTTTCAATTTTGACCCCCGGACCCTACACCCGCTAGCCTACCCAAAACCCTCGAAACTACCCAAAAATTTGCAAAATCACCTAAATTGCTCAAAATTCCACAAAATCAATCCCAAACATTTCCACATCACTCAAATTGATCATCCATACCCAAAAATATCAAAAATTCCAAGAAAACCTCCCAATACCCTCCAAATACCCAAAATACCCCCCTTGACCCAAAAATCCAAAAATTAAGAAAATTCCCAAAAAATTCCAAAAAATCCCAAATATCCCCAATTTCATTTTGTTCAACTACACCATGGGCCAATTTTGTCAATTCACCCTACTTTTGTCAAAACCCCCAATTTGACCCATTTTAACCCAAAGTGAACCCAATGTCAAACCAAGCCTACCCAATTGACTCAAATTCTGGTCCAATTCAATTCTAAACTTCAATTCAACATTCCCAATACCAATCTAGACCAAATTCAAGTCCAATTTGATTGACATTTGGATCCAATTTCACTTTTGGCCTTAAAGCCTAATTTGGACCCATGACCCAAACTTAGCTCAAACTCACCCAATTCAACTCCAATTAACCCCAAATCTTTTCTAAATCTTCCTTAGCATCCCCACAAGCATAACACTAACATGATTTGCCCAAAATTTGGACCCAAACCCCACTCAAATTCAACCCAAAGCTAAAAGGCCCAATTTTGACCTAAACCCAAACCTAACCCCAAATGGGCCCAAACCCCAAAATCAAAGCCCAACCAAAGTCAAAACCTCTTTGAAACACTCCCATAAACATTTCTCAACATTGATTTTACATCAATTTCAACCTTAGCCCAACATTGGCCCAACTTGGTCCACTTGGACCTATATTGGCCCATTCACCAAAAGAGCCCAAATTCAACCCAATTCAAACCCAAATCACCCCCAATTTGCTTCAAGTCCCTCATGATACATCCATGAGCTGAACCCAACAATTATTTGGCCCAATCTCTTTACAAAATTTCATCCCAAAATCCATTTTAAAATTCAAAAGCCCACTTTCCTAAACCATCTTAAAAGCCCATCTAAAACCCTTTCAAAAAGCCCAAAATCCACCCTAAAGCCAACATGACATCTCCATTTGCCATCCACTCAATTAAAGCCATTCCCTAAGTCCTAAATTCATCATCAAATCATTCCAAATCAAGTCTCATACAAATTTACATCAAATTACCAAAAATTCCTAAAATCCATTTTTATGAAATTGACTCAACCTTTTCCCAAGCCAAATCGAGCCATGAAGCCATGCACAAGCCATATGCGAAGCCATGACGAGCCACTTTACACATCACCATGTCATTTTTGGCAAAAGGAGGGAGTCCTTTAATGATTCCCTTAAGGGTGATTAAGCCTTTTCATGACTCCTCTAAACCTTGATTAAACATAAATGTACTTAGATGGTGACTTCTCCCCACTAAGCTAGCTGACTTACACGATTCCCTCGGCCAAAATCAGGCCTTGGAGGGTGAACCAAACCTAAATCCATGACTTGGACCCATTTGGACCCAAAATTAGCCCATCCCCCATTCCATCTAAATCAAACCCTTTACACATGGCCAATGCTAATTGATTGCACTAAGCCACAGCCCTGACCTCCCTGACCAAGATGGTGACCAATGCACGGCGCGCCGGCCACTGAGTCGCCGGAAAACACCATGGCCGAGAGCTCGCATGTGAGCCGACCTAGGAATTCTCCTCGCTGAGTCGCCCCATCCCCGGTGGCCATTGGAGTCTGTTCTTCTCTTGCCAAGAGCAGGCCGATCCCAAGCCCTAACTCTCCGCAGGAGGCCCTCCGCCCTCTCCTATTTAAACACCACCCCTCTCGGCCATGAGAGGTGATGAAACAAACCTTAAGGAAACTACGCCAAAATTGCTCCGGACTACTCCCCATACACGGAGCACTTGATCCCCACTGAAATCCCCTCGCCATTTCTTCTCTCGTGAGCTCAATTTCGGAGTTGAAATCTAGGCCGAAAACAAGGACACTTCTCCGCGGTGAGCCAATCCCCAAATTGATTGGTTCTACACCTTCACCGAGACCCGAGGGAAGGTGTCCACGCAGAAAGCCCCATCTCCGGGCCACCCCGGTGCTCCGGCCCTCCAAGCTTTGTGATCGAGCTGTGGTCGAAATCCTACTGGCAATTCACTGGACCGGGAGACTTCATCCTGGATCTTGCGGGATCCGATCGAAGGTGCGACAACTCTCGGATCGAAGCCACACTTCTGCGAGCAAAGGTATGGCCTCACTCTTCTTCCCGAGCTTCCGAACATTCTCCATTTTTATTGCGTAAATTTCATCCCACATAAACCAGTATAGATGTGTTCGTCTTCTCGAAGACGAATCCATAGAGCATAAGAACATGAAAATTCATTGAGTATCGAGTGAGATTTTAGGGATTTAGTGTGGACGGCTCTCGGGTGAGGACGCTCGGGGACGATGAACGGATGCCGTCCATTCAATACACGCGCGGACGGACGGCTCGGATGGCGTCGGACCGGGAGACGGTACGAGAACCGCGGGGCCCGGGCCGCCGACTCGGATGGCGGCGTCGAATGGGAGCGCGACGCGTGTGCGTTCGGAGATGCCGATGATGACGGCTGCGCCGCGTGGATAAATAGAAAATTAGGGGTATTTTCTATTTATTTAATTCCCTAAACTTGAAAATTCATAACTTTGTGTAGGAAAGTCATAAAAATAAAATAAAAATACCCTCTTGCTCGGTGAACGAGAGGAGAATAATATGGAAAAGAAATTATTTAATTTCATCAAGTATTTTATTTTTAATAATTTATTTACCCTCTGCATATTTTTAATTCTCCATGCATGTATACAATTCACTATGGGATGAGACCATAGGAGCTTTTGAAGCCTCCGAATTTGGGAACATTCCCTGAATTTTCCAAAGTCAGAGGCCATCCCTATGAAAAGTTATTGATTTTTCAAATTCATGTTACTGTTTTGAGTATTTTAATTCCAATAAATAGCATGTTGTGAAATAAATTCTAGGAAAATTTGGTGATGTTCCTTTGGACCAGAGGACCCTATGAAAAACATATTTTGAGTTAACTCACTTGGAATGACCCTAATTGGCTTAAACACCCAAAATGGATCTCTAATTAATTAAAGCTAACCATACATCAAATTGACTTGAAATCAATTCTACACTGACCTTTAGGATCAGAGGAATCCACCATAAAAGTTTGAGGTCAATCGGACTTGGTTAGCCCTACAAAATGGGTTGATTAAGCCAGCTTAGTCATTTTAAACTTTAAAAATTCATAACTTTCAAAATACCTTTCAAAAATTCACCAAATTGGTTTTGGAGCCTCTTAGATATTAGGGAATTTAAGAAAATTAAAATTTCAATTTTCTAAAAAAGTTGATTTTTAATATTATTTTAATATTTTTAATAATTAAAAAATAATAAAAATCACAAAAATAATAAAATACAACAAAATGTCACATTTTGAATTTTAATCACTTAGGAACAAACCCCATATTTTTATTAGGTCTATTTAGTGAGATATTAAATTTTAAAGCTCTAGGGTAATTTTAAAATTAAAAAAATGTATTTTCTAGCATTTTCACTAAAATAATTATAATAAATCATAAAAAAATCAGAAAATTGTAAAATTTGATTCTCTGATTTCCTTGATATCAGACAGATTTTTGAAAAATATAAAATTCATTTTTTAAAATTTATTTTATGTTTAAATTAATTAACACTCCAAAACTTAAAATAATTATAATAAAAATAATATAATTCAAAAAATCACCAAAATTAGTCCAAGTGGTCCTCTAGTCATTAGGAATGTCCCCTAATTTTCTTAAGGACAGAAACTTTCCCTTGGTCATGTTATTAAATTTTCCTTGGAAATCTCTATTTTCTACCAAAAATAATTATATAAATTAATTAAATATAGAAAAATCACATTTTCTCCTCTCATGTCTTTATTGACATATGAGTGAAGTCACATAAAAATTTGAAGTTCATTTGAGCTCAATTTAGTGAGTTATGAAATTATTAAGCTTAAAGGGTAAAGTGGTAATTAAAATTTTTAATCCTTAATTAAAACTTTAGGTTTAATAAAAAATTAACAAGTAAAATATTTGATCCTAATCTGATTTGGATGATTGAAATTTAAATAGTTAAAGGGTAGAAACCCATTAAGCAATTTAAAATGATTAAACCTTAATTAAATAATTGATTAAATTTGGAAGAATAATAAAATTAGAATTATTAAAATAGGGATATTATTAGGAAGAGATTTATTCTTTAATTTAAAAATCCCTAAATTAATTATCTCATTAATATTCAATTCTTAATTAAAATTATAACTCAAAATTCAAAATATTAAGAGACTTAATCATTAAACAAAAATTAAATTATTAAACTCTTTCAAAAATTTCAATTAAAATTAAAAAATACAATTAAATTTAAAATTAAATTAAAAATTAAATTAAATTAAGTAAATTAAATTGGATTAAATTAAATTAAATTAAATTAAAATTAAAAGTTGAATTAAATTAAAGATTAAATTAAATTAAATTAAATAAACAAATTAAATTAAATTGAATGAATAAATTAAATTAAATTAAATTAAATAAATAAAATCAAATTAAATTAAGTAAAATAAAATTAAATTAAATTAAATTAAATTAAAATTAAATTAAATCAAATTAAATTAAAATTAAATCAAATCAAATTAATTTAATTTAACATCAAATCAAACTAAATTGAATTAAATTAAATTAAATTAAATTAAATAAATAAAATCAAATTAAATAAATTAAATTAAATTGAATTAAATTAAATTAAAGATTAAATTAAATTAAATTAAATTAAGTTGAATTAAATATGACATCACCTAAGGCATGAAGGAAATTAAATATGAAACAACTTGAACACTATTCCAAATTTAAACCCTTTAACTGAAGTTAAATGAAATCACAAATCATTTGAACACCAATTTGCTCTCAAGAGCTTTGGTTATCATAACTCCTAAATAGAACATTAAATGAAATGTTACTTCACTCATAGGATATTCAAATGTCCTAGTTCACCGAGCAAGTTAACAAAACTTGAATCCCTGACGATTAATTCATTTATATAATTAAATTCATTTGGACTTAAAACAATCCTAGAAATATTGAAAAGATGTTTAAGATTTGTCTTAAGCACTTCCTCGATATGATAGGATGTTTATAAGAACAATCGAACTTAATTGTTCTTTGATGAAAAAATCGTCTTCAAACCAAAACACAAGGAACCTAGACGTCATAGGAAATGACTAGCTATAAGATTAGGAACTTGGTAGAAAACCATAACCCTTACCTTAGCTTTACCTAGAACTTGCTTAAATATTCTAATTGTGTTTTAAGTGCAGACTTAGGACGACGGGAAGACCCTCCAGGTACGCTTTTATTTTATTGCAATTTACATTATTGCAATTTATTTAATCGCATCGCACTTACTTTTCTTGCATGATAAACAATCGTTGCATGAAAACCCACACCTTTAGGATAGTCCCTAAAAGCTGAAACCAAAACTAAGTTAAAAGTCATTGCAAGATAAAATTCACCGCCACAACATTTCAAAATATAAAACAACTCAAAATTTAATCACAAAACGTAACACAAAACTACAATTACAATTAAATTAAAACGTCCCTGTTGGATGATCGGGAATACCTCGGATGATGTAACCTACGTGTTGCTTAACGGGATTTCCCACGGTCTAAATGAAAGTGTGGAACTCATTCGGTTGAGTTTAGCAAATTCATCACGGACTAAG
Source organism: Papilionanthe hookeriana x Papilionanthe teres (assembly GCA_022702705.1). Lineage (NCBI taxonomy): Eukaryota > Viridiplantae > Streptophyta > Magnoliopsida > Asparagales > Orchidaceae > Papilionanthe > Papilionanthe hookeriana x Papilionanthe teres. Next base: position 19,869 of record JAKZJZ010001991.1, read on the forward strand.
TGAATCCGATAAAAATAATGATGCCGGAAGGATGGAACCAGTGGGATCTTAACCGGTGTCGTTATAATCAACTTTAAGATTTGTTTTAATTAAAACGTAAAAAACACTTGGAAATCAAGATTTTCTCTAAACCAAAACACTTTTCTCATCCCCCGATTTATGACTTCTAAAACTAAAACTCGCAACAACGAGAGCTCGGAGCATGGTGGGCGAGCACGGCCATCGTCATCGTGAAAACTCGAGTCTACTTCAATGAAAACTTTCCTAGAATTAAATAACAAAGCCATAGGACTTCGAGGTAGTTTGCACAGTGCAACATAAATCCTCAACCTTTTGTTAGGCATTTGCACTGCAAATTAAGCCCTAACCGGTCTTAGGATTCCGAGGTAGTCGTCCGGTACGACAATAAACCCTCACAACTTCGAGGCTATTTGTTTGATTTTTATCATACAAATATAAGCTCTAATTAATTAAAATTGGCAAGATTGAAATACTAAATAAACATTAGGATTTTTCCTAAATACAAGCCAAACAATAGGATAGTCGGGAAATTACCGAAGTTCACTTCGAATCCGTAATTTCTCCTACCCTTCTTCCTTTGAATTCCCAAAACAAAATGTTTCAAACTTGATCCATTCCCTATTGAAATCCAAAATTCAATCCTTTGAAAACTTAAACTTTGAAATTCTTGAGAGCAGAATTATTGATTATTATCGAGAGATTTCTTAGGTGATTCCGTCACTTAAGATGTAATTAACTATAGGGGCTTTCCCTTATAGGGAATTTTAAAGAACCTGAGTAATATAAACTCGTTTAATGCTTTCATATTAAGCGGGGGAATTTGTCGGCTTATAAAATTGGTTCGCCGACCAAACGGATGTCACGAATCTTTTAGTTTGTTTAATCGAGCCCCACGCGTCGAGCGGTGTGTCTATCCTTAGGGATAGATACACGGTTTGTGGTGCGGTGCTCGTTTATGTAAGCTTATTCGGGATGTGAGATCGGTTTAATCTCATATCTTAAAACCTTCAAATTTAAAATTATTTTCAAAATCAAATACTACTTTTCAAATTATTTATTTAAACTAAATTAAAAGTTCGCCGACAACTTCTGTTAGGCGACACCCTTTTTCAAAATAAAACACCCAACCTAAAAATAGTGCCGACAACATTCGGACCAGAGCAAAACTGGGCAATTTTTGCCTTGGCCGCCAAAGGCGAGATCGAGCCCGCCGATGGCGAGATTTTCCCTCCAAATACAGTTTATGTTATTAAAGAATCCCACCGACGGCGAGATCGACACCGCCGACGGCGAGTTCGGCGAGTGGACGGTTAATGGAGTTCTTTAGACGGTTTTTGGCAGTTTTAAGTGGTAAAACTCCTTTAAAACTCTTAGAATTTGATTTCTAGACTATCTATCTCCTAAAAATGAATTGCAACTCCACCAAAACTCATCCCTATGGCATCCAATCACCCTAAAATCCCTAGATCTCGAGTGTTCAATAAAAGAAAATTTATCTGTTGCGAGGCTCAACGATTATTCAATAAGGTAATGATGAAAAAGAGATTGATCAAGGAACGAGGATTCATGAATTGAGGAGTGGAGAATTCGATGACGCCTATCTAAGAAATGATTTTGCGACGATGTTGGGAAGTATTGTGCTATACCACCTCTGCAGTAGTCATCCCTGTGGTAAAAGAATTCTATGTCAATTACACAGAATCAACCACGGAGTCGTCTATGTGCGAGGCAGATGGGTAACTTTTACTCCTTCTAGAATTAATGAGTTATATTCTATCGAGAATACACCTGTTTGCCACTACTCCAACTTTATCCCTACAAGGAATAATATGAATGAAATTTATCGTTACTTGACT
>JAKZJZ010001992.1:0-21742 GCA_022702705.1 Papilionanthe hookeriana x Papilionanthe teres
ATGAGGTCTTCTCTTCTTCTTTTTAGTACTTAGGATCTAGCCTTAGGCTTTTCCTTTGACTATCCTAGAGGATTAGAATTGGGACCCACCACTTAGAAATTCAAACCACCTCTTAACTCCCTACAAACTCCACAAACTTGATTGTAGACCCCTAATCACCTGAGGGTTGAGATCGAATGTGGAAGTTTAAAGGATGAGTTCTGTGGGACTCTTTGGCCTTAAGACGCCCTACAGGTGGCTTGGTCCGGTGAAGGGCTGACTTACACACACACACTACACTCATACACTATACTTTCACACACCTCCTAAAACCACACATATACCCAACTTGACCTCCCGACTCATGAAGGTGATTCGCATGGATGGTCCTTAACCCCTAAGCCCTTGGCAAGAGGGTTAGGAACAACATAGTGAATGCCTCAAATGAGTTCCTTCATGGCTCATGTGGGCTTGATATGACTTCATGGCTCAACCAAAATGGTTCCATTCCACTTACATTTACCCGATCTTCAATTTTCCAAATTTCTCAATTTTTGACCCCCGGGACCCTACACCCGCCTAGCCTACCCAAAACCCTTGAAATTACCCAAATTTCTCAAAAAAAATCTTCAAACCACCCAAAATTCCTCAAGACCAATCCCAAACATTCCCAAATTACTAAAATTGATCATTAATAGCCAAAATACCAAAAATTCAAAAAATACCTCCCAATACCCTCCAAATACCCAAAATGCCCTCTTTGCCAAAAAATCCAAAAATTCAGAAAATTCTCAGAAAATTCCAGAAAATCTCAAATATTCCTAATTTCATTTTGTTCAACTACACCATGGGCCAAATTTGTCAATTTACCCCACTTTTATCAAAATCGCCAATTTGACCTTTTTTAACCCAAAATGAACCCAATGTCAAACCAAACCTACCCAATTGACCCAAATTCTGGTCCAATTCAATTCTAAACTTCAATTAAACATCCCCCAACACCAATCTAGACCAAATCCAAGCCCAATTTGATTGGCATTTGAATCCAATTTCACATTTGACCTTAAAGCCCAATTTGGACCCATGACCCAAACTTAGCCCAAACTAACCCAATTCAACTCCCATTAACCCCAAACCTTTTCTAAACCTTCCTTAACATCCCCAAAAACAAAAAACTAACATAATTTGCCCAAAATTTGGACCCAAACCCACTCAAATTCAACCCAAAGCTAAAAGGCTCAATTTTGACCTAAACCCAAACCTAACCCAAATAAGCCCAAACCCCAAAATCAAAACCCAACCAAAGTCAAAACCTCTTTGAAACATTCCCATAAACATTTCCCAACATTAATTTTACATCAATTTCAACCCTAGCCCAAGATGGGCCCAAATTAGCCCAATTTGACCTACATTGGCCCATGTACCAAATGAACCCAAATCCAACCCAATTAAAGCCCAAACCACCTCAAATTTATTCCAAATCACTCATGAAACATCCCTAAACCAAACCCAACAATTATTTTGCCCAAGCCTTTACCAAACTTTCATCCTAAAGTCCATTTTAAAATCCAAAAGCCCACTTCCCTAAACCATTTTAAAAGCCCATCCAAAGTAAAATCCAAAAGCCCAAACCCATTCCAAAGCCCACATTGACAACTCCTTCTCATCATCCCTTTAATTGGAATCAATTATTAAGTTCCAAATCAATCATCAAATCAACCTAAATCAAGCACCATCTAAATTTTCACTAAATTGCCAAAATTTACAAATTCCTTTTTCGTATAAATGAATCCACTTTTCCTAAGCCAAGGATGAGCCAAATGGAGCCACATGCAAGCCATGGACAAGGCACATGAAGCCATGGGGGGTTTGACTTGTCACCAAGCCATTAATGGCAAGAAGAGGAAGTCCTTTCCTAAGCCTTCCTTAAGCCATTTTAACCTCTTTAATGCAACACCATAACCCAAAATAAACTTAAACTATTTTGATGTAGACCACACCATTTTCTCTTGGCTGACCCAAGTGACTCTTTTCAGCCCAAAACCAGGCCTTGGGTGGTGAACCTAGCCCAAAACCATGGTTTGACTCATTTGAACCAAAAATGAGCCTCTCCCCCATACCATTTTAGTCCAAGCCCTTTACACATGTCCATGGCCGATTGATTGCACAAACCTCCGACCACGACCCACTCCGGACCCGAGGGTGACCCATGCTCGCCGGCCAGCCACCCGGATCGCCGGAAAATACTACACCCGATAGCTCACATGTGAGCCAACATTGAAATTCTCCCTCGTTGAGTCGCCCCAAGTCCAGATGGCTGCCGTGGCTGTTCTTCCCTTGACCTAAGCAGCTGATCCCAAGCCCTAACTCCCCCTGGGAGGCCCTCCAGCCTCTCCTATTTAAACCCCATCTCTCTCGGACATGGAAGAGATGCTGAACCAACCTTAAGGAAACTTTGCCAAAATCATTCCAGACCACTCTCCACACATAGAGCATTTGATTCCCACTGGATTCCAGCCCCAATTCCCTCAAGCTGAGCTCAATTTTGAGTTCAAATTTCAGCATAAAAACCAGGACACTTCTTCACAGTGAGCCAATCCCCAATTGATTGGTCCTACACCTTCACTCGTGACCAAGAGAAGAAGTTTACCGACAAAAGCCCCCTCACCGAGGCCGACCATTGCTTCCAGCCTCCAAGCTTTGTGATCGGGCTTGGTTTAAATCATACCTAGACAATTCACCAGGCTAAGGGACTTCATCTGGAGCTTGCTTGGACCCAATCAAAGGTGACACAACTCTCAGATCGAAGCTTCACTTCTCTGAGCAAAGGTATGGACTCACTCTTCTTCCCGAGCTTACAGAGATTCTCTATTTAATTTAAGTCAATTTCAATACATGTTTACCATATGGATGTGTTCGTCTCCTCAAGATGAATCCATAGAGCATAAGAACACGAAAATCTGTTGAGAATCGAGTGAGAAATTAGGGTTAGAAGGTTGACGGTCACGAGTGCACACCAGTGGTAGACGATAACCGGGAGCGCGTCGGATCGAGCGTGTATCGAGCGGACGGTGCGGATCGAGCCCGACGGCCGCGATGATACGTGAACCGCGGGGCCCGGAGTGCTGAGTCCGATGGCGGCGCTGAATAAGAAGACGACGCGTGGCCTTTCGGAGCTACCTAGGTTGAGTTGGCGCCGCGTGGATAAGTAGGAAATTAGGGTATTTTTTGATTTATTTAATTCCCTAAACTTCAAAAATGCATAACTTTGTGTAGGAAAATCAGAAAAATAAAATAAAAATATCCTCTTGCTCAGTGAACAGAGGAGAATAATGTGGAACAGAAATCATTTAATTTCATTGAGTATTTCATTTTTAATAATTTATTTACTCTCTGCACATTTTTAATTCTCCATGCATGTATACAATTCACTATGTCATGAGACCATAGGGCTTTTGAAGCCTCTGAATTTGGGAACATTCCCTGAATTATCCAAAGTCAGAGGCCACCCCCATGAAGAGTTATTGATTTTTCAATTCTAGGTTACTATTCTGAGTATTTTAATTCTAATAATTTGCATGTTGTGAAATAAATTCTAGAAAAAATTGGTGATGTTTCTTATGACCAGAAGACCCTAGGGAAAATAAGTCTTGAGTTAATTCACTTCTAATGACCCTAATTGGCTTAAACAACCAAAACGGAACCTTAATTAATTAGAGCTAATCATACATCAAATTGACTTGAAATCAATTCTCCACTGACCTTTAGGATCGAGAGGAACCTACCATAAAAATTTGAAGTCAATTGACTTGGTGAGCCCTATCAAATGGGTTGATTAAGCCATTTAGCCAAACTTAAACTTCAAAAATTCATAATTTTTAAAATACTTTTCAAAAATTCACCAAATTGGTTTTGGAGCCTCTCTAATATCAGGGGAATTTAAGAAAATTAAAATTGCAATTTTTAAAAAATAATAAAAATCACAAAAATAATAAAATTCACCAAAATGTCACATTTTGAATTTTAATCACTTAGGAACAAACCCCATATTTTTCTTATGTCTCTATGATGAGATATTAAATTTTAAAGCCCTAAGGTAATTTTAAAATTATAAAAATATATTTTCTAGCATTTCCACTAAAATAATTCTAATAAATCAAAGAAAAATTAGAAAATTATAAAAATTGGTTCTCTGGTTTACTTGGTATCAGAGAGAATTTTGAAAAATATAAAATTCATTTTTCAACCTTTATTTTATTTTTAAATTAATTAACACTCCAAAACTCAAAATAATTATAATAAAATAATATAATTTAAAAAATCACCAAAATTTGTCCAAGTGGTCCTCTCGGTCATTAGTAATGTCCCAGAATTTTCTTAAGGATAGAAACTTTCCCTTGATCATGTTATTAAATTTTCCTTGAAAATTCTTATTTTCCACCAAAAATAATTACATAAATAAATTAAATACAGAAAAATCACATTTTTTCCTCTAATGTCTTGATTGACATATGAGTGAAGTCACATAAAAATTGTAAATTCATTTGAGCTTAATTTAGTGAGTTATGGAATTAGTAAGCATAAAGGCAAAATGGTAATTAAAATTTTAACTCTATAATTAAAAATTTTAGGTTTAATTGAAAGGATGGGTAAAATATTTGATATTAAGTTGATTTTGGATGTTTGAAACTTAGGTATTTAAAGGGTAGAAACCTACCAAGCAATTTGAAAATAATTAAAATAAACCTTAATTAAATAATTAATTAAATTTGAAAGAATAATAATAAAAAATTGGAATTATTAAAATAGGGATATTATTGGGAAAAGATTTATTGTTTAATCTAAGTATCCCTAAATTAATCACCTCAATAATATTCAATTCCTAATTAAAATGATAATCCAAATTCAAAACTTAAAATGCTTAATCATTAAATTAAATTAAAATTAAAACATTTTAATTAAACCCTTTTAAAATTTCAATTAAATTAATACTTTAACAATTAAAATTAAATCATCCCTAAAGCATAAAAATAAAATATTAAATTAAAATTTAAAATATATATATATATAATAAAATTAAATTAAAGTTTAAATTTAAATTAAAATTAAAAATAAAACCAAATTATGATTTAAATTAAATTAAATTAAATTAAATTAAAATTTAAATTAAATTAAATTAAATTAAATTAAATCACATTAAATTAAATTAAATTAAAACATATTAAATTAAATTAAATTAAATAAAAAAAATAAAAAATAAATAAAATCAAATTAAAATAAAATTAAAATTAAATTAAAACTAAAACTCAACCCAATTAAATTAAATTAAATTAAATTAAATTAAATATAACATCACTTAAGACATAAAGAATTCAAAAATAAATCTAAAAACAACTTGAACACTATTCCAAACTTAAACCCATTAATTGAAATTAAATTAAAATCACAAATTACTTGAATATCGATTTCGCCCTCAAAAGCTCTTATTGTCATAACTCCTAAATGGAGTGTTAAGTGAAGTATTACTTCACTCATGGGATATTCAAATGTCCTAGTTCATTGAGCAAGATAACAAAACTCGAACTCCTGGATAATCGATTCATTATATAATTAAATTCTCTTGGACTTAAAATAATCCTAAAAGTATTGAAAAGATGCTTAAGATTCGTCTTAAGCACTTCCTTAGTACGATAGGATGTTTATAAGAACAACTAAACTTAATTGTTCTTTGATGAAAAAAATCGTCCTCAAACCAAAACAGAAGAACCTAGACGTCATAGGAGATGACTAGCTATAGGATTAGGAATTTGGTAGAAAACCATAACCCTTCCCTTAGCTTTTCATAAGAACTTGCTTTAAATGCTCAAATATTCAAAATTGTGTTTAAATGTAGCCTGGGATGACGGGAAGACCCTCCAGGTACACTTTTATTTTATTGCAATTTACCTTCTTGCAATTTACTTTATTGCAAATGCACTTACTTTTCTTGCATGATAAACAACTGTTGCATGAAAACCCACACCTTTAGGATAGTCCCTAAAACTGAAACCAAAACTAAATTAAAAGTCATTACAAGATAAAATTCACCACCACAACATTTCAAAATATAAAACAATTCAAAATTTAATCACAAACAGAATACAAAACTACAATTATAACTAAATTAAACCGTCTTGTTGGATGATCGGGAATACCTCGGATGATGTAACCTACGTGTTGTTAATGGGATTTCCCACGGTCTAAATGAAAGTGTGGAACTCATTTAGTTGAGTTTAGCAAATTCATCTGGAATAAGTGAATCCGATAAAAATAACGATGTCGGAAGGATGGAACCGTGGGATCTTAATCGGTGTTGTTATAATCAACTTTAAGATTTATTTTAATTAAAACATAAAAAACACTTGGACTTTAAGATTTCTAAAACCAAACTTCTCTCTTGTCTTTTGATTACAATTTTCTAAAACTAGACCTCTGCAACAACAAGGAGCTCGGAGCATGGTGGGCAGCACGACCATCGTCATCATCAAAACCTGAGTCTACTTCAGCAAAACTTTCTTAGAATTAAATAACCAAGCCATAGGATTTCGAGGTAATTTGCCTAGTGCAACATAAATCCTCAACCTTTTGTTAGGCATTTGCATTGCAGAATTAAGCCCTAACCAGATCTTAAGATTCCGAGGTAGTTGTTCGATACGACATAAACCCTCACATCTTCGAGGCTACTTGTATGATCATGTCATACGAACATAAGTCCTAATTAATTAAAATGGGCAAGATCAAAACATTAAATAAACATTAGGACTTTTCTAAATTCAAGCCAAACAATAGGATAGTCTGGAAATCACCGAAGTTCGCTTCGAATTTGTAATTTCTCCTACCTTTCTTCCTTTGAATTCCCAAAACATAATGTTCTAAACTTGATCTATTCCCTATCGAAATTCTAAAATTCAATCCCTCGAAAACTTAAACTTTGAAATTCTTGTGAGCGAGAATTATCGATTATTATCGAGAGTTTTCTTAAGTGATTCCCGTCACTTAAGATGTAATTAACTATAGGGGCTTGCCCTTATAGGGAATTTTAAGAACCCGAGTAATATAAACTCCGCTTAATTCATTTATATTAAGCGAGGGAATTTGTCGGCTTATAAAATTGGTTCGCAAACCAAACGAGATGTCACAAATCTTCTAGTTTATTTAATTGAGCCCCATCACCAAACAGAGTGTGTCTATTCTTCGGGATAGATACACTGGCTTGTGATGCGGTGCTCGTCTATATGAACTTTTTGGGATGTGAGATCGATTTGATTTCATATCTTTAAATTTTTAAATTTAAAAATTATTTTCAAAATCAAATGCTACTTTCTAAATTATATATATATATATATATTTATTTAAATTAAAATTAAAATTTAAAATTCGCCGACAACTTCTGTTAGGCGACCCCTTTTCAAAATGAAACACACAACCAAAAAATAAGCCGTACAATTTCTGGCGACTCCGCTGGGGAAAATTCCTCTCTCCATTTTAATCAGATAGTTCTGCTTTCAAAAATCGGTAGCGTATCCATGCCCCTAGTGGATCAAACCACCCTTCTTTCTGTTGGAATACTATGTTCATTTCTATCTTGAACAAGTATAGCCAACATTCTCTCGGATTTAGGAGCCACTGTTTAGACACCCCTAAACAGAGAGGTTCCGAGATCCTTTTACCTCATTTACGAGGTGGAGTGGCCCCTGATAGGTATTAGTTTAGGAGCGATCTTGCGGGTTGAGAAGTTTCTACAAGACTTTCTCTTCCTTTTCCAGTTCCTAATCATTTCCTTTTACCCTTCCTACAACTCTCCTTCTATTAATAATTCTCCTTCCTAACGAACAAATCTTTTCGAAAAGCAATTTTCTTTTAATATCACAAATACACTAAGATAAACGGAAATGTGTTCGGACTCTTTCTTTTTCGTCATATGTTTTACGACAAGAAGAAGCACGATTCGGGGACTAACACTTGGAATCTGCCCAACAGAAATGGAAGCCCCAAAACTGATCTTCTCCTTTGTCAACGGATCGGACTCGGCTGTGTTCGCGGACGAACCGCCCGATAATGGAATTATTCGATTCGGACAAGGATTCGGGGACACCGACATCAAAATCCCCGACGTCACTCTCTTTTCACTCACAAGCAAAGTACCAGAAACTGAGAAGCCGTTGATTGAGTTTGACCTCAAGGAAACTCATGAATTCCCTCCTCTACAAAAGATTCCAACTGAGAGGAGTACTGTTATTCGCAGAAGGACTGTTGTTGCTACTCCCACTGGTCTAGTTGTCTCTGTACCTACCCCGGCTCCTGCCAAACTGAAGGGGAAGGAAATTCAGAACTGTGATGAGCCTATGGAGGGTACAAATCTTCCTGTGAGACCTTCTATTTTCGAGATCGGGTCCAGCTCGAGAATTCCATCACTGACATGGACTCAGAGGAGGAACAGAAGTAGAAGGATTGCTAGAGAAGCCAGAGCTACTGAAGTTGCTTTCCTGGAGGAAATCCTGAATCGCCCGAGTATACACCGCTGCCTGAATACATACCACTTTTGGGAGGAAGTAGATTCCATCCCCTCTCCGCAGCAGAGGATGAAGAAAATGTCCGCAAGATTGCTTCTACATTGCCTCAGCCCTCATATTACAACTACGGCCGTAAGAAAAGGGCTAGAATTACGCCATTTGCTCGATTGTAAACACTGATAGAAAAGTTAGCAAAGAAGGAAAAATGCTCTGTATCAGAGATTTTAAGAAGGATAAGGCGGGTGCCAGCCAAGTCCCGTCTTGGGCCGCGAGTAGAACCTACTATCATTGTGTAAAAGCCGAATAAGAGAATGAAAGCTAGTCCACCTGTCGTTGTTTCAGGACTACAAATTAGGGAGGATACCACCTTCCAGCATTTGGCTGAAAGACCATCCAGTCCTAGACCTTCTACTGCTAGAAGGATGGTATGGCGTCCCACTACCGGATAATTAAGATTAAAACAACAACCCGAGAAGGAAAGTCTCATCGGGAGACTCGAGTCCGAAGAAAGTGCTACCGCAGATGAAGGGGACTCATGAGAAGGAAACCGAGACAGCTTATCGCATGACAACCGCAAGGATGTACATAAAAGAACATTAGAAGATGCTTATTGAAATGCTAAGAACTGATATTCAGCGATTAGCAAGAGAAAGAGAAGAAAATTCGGAGATGAAGTCGACTCGTCGAGTTCATGGATGATGAATATGCGAGAAATTAACATGGTTGAAACACGAGCTTCGTCGGCTTCACAAGGTGCTCCCGCGACCGCAGAAGAGAAGAGCCGGAAGTGATGAGGATGCGGCTTCAAGAGAAAGATGATACGATCTCCCAAATGGCAAAGAGGATAGAAGAGATGGCTGCGCACCTAGCCACTCTCCGAGTCGGGTTCGACCCCAAAGAGAAACACCCCCGAAGTTATTCACATTGTAGACGGAGGAAAGGAGATTACATTCGTCAACGGGGATGATCGGTTAAAAAGGATTCAATACGAAAGCATGATTCCGGAAAAGGATATCAAGAGCATGGTGGAACAGCGAAGTGCGAGAAGCCTTGACATAATCAAAGAGCGGGACATCCATTCGGACGGGTAGACCTTACCCCGAAGAATTCGACGTGTCCAATATCCGAAAGGCTTCGTACCACCTCCGTTCAAGACCTTTGATGGAACAGGAAACCCTCGGCGAGATGTTTCACATTTTCATGCCAGTTGTTGCAATGCCGGCGAAAGTGATGCTTTACTCATCCGACAATTTGTCACCAGCCTGTCAGGAATCACCTTTGATTGGTATGCGGAATTACCGAACGGTTCGGTGAAGACATTTTTAGAATTAGAGAACCTCTTCATCAAGCGATTTGCCGGAGCTCAGCACCACATCACTATAGGTGATTTAGTGGTAGAGAAGCAGAAGTCGAACGAAACTTTGGTGGACTACATACTTCGATGGAGGAATCTAAGTATGAAGTGTGAGCCACAGCTACAAGAACAGCATGCAGTCGGCATTTTACTTAAGAGCATTCATGGCCCGATAACACTTCTCCTCAAGGGATTTACTATTAAGACTTTCGAGAAGTTGTTAAGCAAGGCCGGAAGCTTGCAAGAGGAGGCGAAGCAATTATGTTTCACTCGAGCAAAACGGACAAACGAAGCCCGTGAAAACTATTGAAAAGAAGTCCGGGATCTTCGCAACGAGTCGATAAAGGCAAACGACCAATACAAATACCGCCAGAACGACCGCAGCAAATTCAACAGAATTACCAGCAATCTTGACCCAGCTATCAGTCATCTCAATAGTATGAACAACCGTCTCTTCCACAACGTACATTAAGGGAGCTTTTGAGCAGGGAGTATCCGTTCAAGAATGAGGCAGTGCCGAAAATGTTCCATGATCCGATGAAGACTCCGGATTTCCAGCTCGCGAGCCTAAGAAACCGAAGAAGTCTACAAGAAAGGTGATCTCAACTTTTGCCCTTACCACCGGATGCTTGGACACAAGATAGAAGATTGCATTACCTTCAAAAGTTGGCTCAACGACAATCTTCGAAAAGGGAATATAACGATCCCGAAGGAATACATGAAGGAACCCCAGAAAGGAGGTTCCGTCAATGTTATCTCGATGGATCTCATTATTCCGATAGATCCCTATGCGACTGATGATGGATGGACTACCGCTTGGACAAAGTCTTTGAAGAAGATCTTGGATCGCATCCAAACCACTTCGGTGCAAGCCTCAATTCAGAGTTTGAAACCTGTCAAGTCGGCATTATCACTTGCGATGGAAGACCACCTCAACAAGAGACGATTAAAGAAAAGAAGAAAATTGATGAAGAAGAGAAGACCAAGGCTCCTGAGGCTAGACTAGGGGCTGCCTATCCTAGGATAGTTGTTTCCGATTCGGGGGAGAAATCCCTCGAACTTCTGACTGTGTATGATTATTTGCTCACTCCGGTGGGATCTTATAATGATAAGGGTTATGGAGTTGGCTACGATTTGACTATTTCTAACGATTACGTAACTAGCGACAACCAACCTAATCCGGATATCTATTCCGATACAAGTGACAATTCTCAAATCATCCATGATCTCGACGATCACAATGACAAAGAAGACATCTGTTGACCTCATTTTTGATGAGGTCTTCTCTTCTTCTTTTTAGTACTTAGGATCTAGCCTTAGGCTTTTCCTTTGACTGTCTTAGAGGACTAGAATTGGGACCCACCACTTAGAAATTCAAACCACTTCTTAACTCCCGGCAAACTCTACAAACTTGACTGTAGACCCCTAATCACCTAGAGGGTTGAAATCAAATGTGAAAGTTTAAAGGATGAGTTCCTATAGGACTCTTTGGCCTTAGGACTACCTTGGGTGGCCTGGTCTAGTGAAGGGGTTGACTTACACACACACTACACCTATACACTACACTTTCACACAACTCCAAAAAAAACACACCCATACCCAACTTGACCTCCTGACTCATAAAGGTGATTCACATGGATGGTCCTTAACCCTAAGCCCTCGGCTAAGAGGGTTAGGAACAACGATGTGGATGCCTCAAATGAGTCCCTTCATGGCTCATGTGGACTTGATAAGGCTTCATGGCTCAACCAAAATGATTTCATTCCACTTACATTCACCTAATCTTCAATTTCCCAAATTTTCGATTTTTGACCCCAGGGACCCTACACCGCTTAGCCTTACCCAAAACCCTCGAAACTACCCAAATTTCTCAAAAATTTCCAAATCACCCAAAATTCCCCAAAATCATTCCTAAACATTTCTCGCCACTCAAATTGATCATCCATAGCCAAAAATACCAAAAATTCCAAAAATACCTCCCAATACCCTCCAAATACCCAAAATACCCCTCTTGACCCAAAAATCCAAAAATTCAGAAAATTCCTAAAAAATTCCACAAAATCCCAAATATTCTCAATTTCATTTTGTTCAACTAAACCATAGGCCAATTTTGTCAATTTACCCTACTTTTGTCAAAACCCCCAATTTGACCCATTTTAACCCAAAGTGAACCCAACGTCAAACCAAACCTACCCAATTGACCCAAATTCTGGTCCAATTCAATTCTAAACTTTAATTCAACATTCCCAACACCAATCTAGACCAAATCCAAGTCCAATTTGATTGACATTTGGATCCAATTTCACTTTTGGCCTTAAAGCTCAATTTGGACCCATGATCCAAACCTAACCCAAACTCACCCAATTCAACTCCAATTAACCCCAAATCTTTTCTAAATCTTCCTTAACATCCCTACAAACAAAACACTAACATGATTTGCCCAACATTTAGACCCAAACCCCACTCAAATTCAACCCAAAGCTAAAAGGCCCAATTTTGACCTAAACCCAAACTTAACCCAAATAAGCCCAAACCCCAAAATCAAAACCCAACCAAGGACAAAACCTCTTTGAAACACTCCCATAAACATTTCCCAACATTAATTTTACATCAATTTCAACCCTAGCCCAACATTGGCCCAAGTTAGCCCAATTTGACCTATATTGGCCCATTCACCAAAGGAGCCCAAATTCAACCCAATTCAAACCTAAATCACTCCCAATTTGCTCCAAGTCACTCATGACACATCTATGAGCTAAACCCAACAATTATTTGGCCCAAGACTTTGCCAAAATTCCATCCTAAAATCCATTTTAAAATCCAAAAGCCCACTTCCCTAAACCATTTTAAAAGCCCATTTCCACCAAATACAAAAGCCCAAAATTGGCCCTAAAGCCCACATGGCACTTTTTTTTCATCATACCTTTAATTGATATCACCCCTAAGTTTCAAAATCATCATTAAACCATTCCAAATCAAGCTTCATACAAATGCCCATCAAATTACCAAAAATTTCTAAAATCCATTTTCATGAAATTGACCAAGCTTTTCCCAAGCCAAAGACAAGCCATGCAAGCCATGGACAAGCCACATGAAGCCATGGAAGGTTTGACATGTGATAAAGCCATTAATGGCAAAAGGAGGAGCCTCTTTTAATCCCCCTTAAAAAGGTTTTAACCCTTTTTATGCTTCACGCTTAATCCATGATTAATCAAAATATTCATGGATGGTGACTTCTCTACCCCTTCCTAGCCGATTCATCTGATCCTCCCTCAACCCAAATCGGCCATTGGGAGGTGAACCAAGCCCAAAGGTGGACTTGACCAAATCAAGCCAAAATTAGCTCCTCCCCATTCCATTTCAATTCAACTCCTTTACACATGTCCATGGCCGATTGACCGCACTAAGCCCCGACCCGACCTCCACGACCTTGAGGGTGACCCGACCACGGCCGGCCGGCCACCACAGCCGCCGGAAACCACCGGGCCGAGAGCTCACATGTGAGCCCGAGCTTGGAATTCTCACCTGCTGAGCCGCCCCATCCCAGGTGGCCATTGCAAGTTGTTCTTCTCTTGCGAGCAGGCTCGATCCCAAGCCCAACTCTCCCTAGGAGGCCCTCACCCTCTCCTATTTAAACACCACCCCCTCTCGGCCATGAAAGGTGCTAAACCGGATCTTACCGAAACCACCGCCAAAATTATTCCGGAACACTCTCCATACTTAGAGCGAGTTGATCCCCGGTGCACGATTTGCCCTAATCCCCACCAACGGAACTCGATTTCTCGGCCAAAATTCCACCCAAAACCAGGACACTTCTCCACGCGGTGGATCAATCTTCAAATTGATTGGTCCTACACCTTCACCGGACCAAGGGAAGGAGTCCACCGGCAAAAGCCCCCTCTCCGGAGCCACCCATCCGTTCCGGACTCCAAGCTTTGTGATCCGGCTTGGTCGAAATCATACCTAGGCGATTCATCGGACCAGGAGACTTCATCCGGAGCTTCTTGGGATCCAATCGAAGGTGACACAACCCTCAGATTGAAGCCACACTTCTCTGAGCAAAGGTATGAGCTAATTCTTCATCCCGAGATTCTGGAGATTCTCCATTTCAAATGCTTTAATTTCAATGCATGATCACCGTATAGATGTATTCGTCTCTTCAAGACGAATCCATAGAGCATAAGAACACGAAAATCCAGTGAGTATTGAGTGAGATATTAGGGATTTGGTGTGGACGGCTCTCGGGTAAGGACGCCTGGGGAGGATGAACGGATGCCGTTCATTTAATACACGCGCGGACGGACGGCCAGGATCGCGTCGGATCAGGAGATGGAACGACACGGCGGGGCCCCGAGCGCCGAGTCGAATGGCGGTGTCGAACCGGAACAAGCCGCGTGGCCTTTCGGAGGCCGCCGAGGTTGACGCGGCGCCGCGTGGATAAATAGAAAATTAGGGTATTTTTGATTTATTTAATTCCCCTAAACTTCAAAAATCCATAACTTTGTGTAGGAAAATCAAAAAAATAAAATAAAAATACTCTCTTGCTCAGTGAACATAGGAGAATAACGTGGAAAAGAAATTATTTAATTTCATCAAGTATTTTATTTTTAATGATTTATTTCCTTCGCATTGTTTTAATTCTCCATGCATATAGGAAATTCACCATGGCATGAGACCATAGGGCTTTTGAAGCCTGCGAATTTGGGAACATTCCCCGAATTTTCCAAAGTCGGAGAGCCATCCCTATGAGAAATTATTGATTTTTCAAATTCATGTTGCTGTTTTAAGTATTTTAATTTAAATAATTAGCATGTTGTGAAATAAATTCTATGAAAATTTGGTGATGTCTCTTATGACCAGAGGATCCTAGGAAAAATAGATTTTGGATTAATTCATTTAAAATAACCCTAATTGGCTTAAACACCCAAAATAGCTCCTTAATTAATTAGAGCTAACCATACACCAAATTGACTTGAAATTAATTTTCCACTGACCTCTAGGATCAGAGGAACCCACGATAAATATTTGAAGCAAATTGGACATGGTTAGCCCTACTAAATGGGTTGATTAAGCCATTTAGTCATTTTAAACTTTAAAAATTCATAACTTTCAAAATACTTTTTAAAAATTCACAAAATTGGTTTTGAAGCCTCTCTGATATCAGGTGAATTTAATAAAATTAAAATTTCAATTTTCTAAAAAAGTTGATTTTTTGGTATTATTTTAATATTTTAATAATTAAAAAATAATAAAAATCACAAAAATAATAAAATTCACCAAAATGTCACATTTTGAATTTTAATCACTTAGGAACAAATCCCATATTTTTCTTAGGTCTATTTAATGAGATATTAAATTTTAAAGCCCTAAGGTAATTTTAAAATTAAAAAAATGTATATTCTAGCATCTTCACTAAAATAATTATAATAAATCAAGGAAAAATCAAAAAATTGCAAAAATTGATTCTCTGATTTCCTTGATATCAGAGAGATTTTGAAAAATATAAATTTCATTTTTTAATTTTTATTTTATTTTTAAATTAATTAATACTCCAAAACTTAAAATAATTATAATAAAAATAATATAATTCAAAAAATCACCAAAATTGGTCCAAGTGGTCCTCTAGTCATTAGGAATGTCCCATAATTTTCTTAAGGACAGAAACTTTCCCTTGGTCATATTGTTAAATTTTCCTTGGAAATCTCTATTTTTCCACCAAAAATAATTACATAATGAAATTAAATACAGAAAAATCACATTTTCTCCTCTCATGTCTTTATTGACATATGAGTGAAGTCACATAAAAATTTCAAGTTCATTTAAGCTCAATTTAGTGAGTTATGAAATTATTAAGCTTGAAGGGGCAAAACGGTAATTAAAATTTTAACCTTTAATTAAAACTTTAGGTTTAATAAAATTAACAAATAAAATATTTGATCTTAATCTGATTTGGATGATTGAAATTTAAATAATTAAAGGGTAGAAACATACTAAGCAATTTGAAAATAATTAAAATAAACATTAATTAAATAATTGATTAAATTTGGAAGAATAATAAAATTGGAATTATTAAAATAGGGATATTATTTGGAAGAGATTTATCCTTTGATCTAAGAATCCCTAAATTAATCATCTCAATAATATTTAATTCCTAATTAAAATGATAATTCAAATTTAAGTTTTAAAATGTTAAAGGACTTAATCATTAAATTAAATTAAAGTTAAATTATTAAACTCTTTTAAATTTTCAATTAAATTAAAATTAAAAATAAAATTAAATTAAAGATTAAATTAAATTAAATCAATCAAATTAAGTAAATTAAATTAAAGTAAATAAACAAATTAAATTAAATTAAATTAAATTAAATAAATAAATTAAATTAAATTAAATTAAACTAAATTAAATTAAAAAAAATATTAAATTAAGATTAAATTAAATAAAATAAAATTAAATTAAATTAAATTAAATTAAATCAAATTAAATTAAATTAAATTAAATTAAATTAAATTAAACTAAAGGGAATTAAATTAAATTAAATTAAATTAAATTAAATTAAATTTAATTAATTCATATCAAATCAAATTAAATTGAAATAAATTAAATAATAGAATCAAGTTAAAATTAAAATTAAAATCAAGTTAAATTAAATTAAAATTGAAACTAAACCAAATTAATTTAAATTAAAGTTAAATTAAATTGAATTAAATAACATCACCTAAAACATAAAGGAATTAAATATAAAACAACTTGAACATTATTCCAAATTTAAACCCTTTAACTGAAGTTAAACTAAATCACGAACCATTTGAACCCCAATTTGCCCTCGAGAGCTTGGTTATCATAACTTCTAAATAGAACATTAAATGAAATGTTACTTCACTTATAGGACATTCAAATGTCCTAGTTCACTGAGCAAGATAACAAAACTTGAATCCTGGGACGATTAATTCATTTGTATAATTAAATTCATTTGGACTTAAAACAATTCTAGTAATATTGAAAAGATGTTTAAGATTCAATGTGATAGGATACTTATAAGAACAATTGAACTTAATTATTCTTTGATGAAGAAAATCGTCCTCAAACCAAAACACAATGACCTAGATGTCATAGGAAATGACTAATCATAGGATTAGGAATTTGGTAGAAAACCATAACCCTTCCCTTAGCTTCACCTAGAAACTTGCTTAAATATTCTAATTGTGTTTTAAATGCGACTTGGGATGACGGGAAGACCCTCCAGTGTACGCTTTTATTTTATTGCGATTTACATTATTGCAATTTCTTTAATTGCATCACACTTACTTTTTCTTGCATGATAAACAACTCGTTGCATGAAAACCCACACCTTTAGGATAGTCCCTAAAACCGAAACCAAAACTAAGTTAAAAGTCATTGCAAGATAAAATTCACCGCCACAACATTTCAAAATATAAAACAACTCAAAATTTAATCACAAACGTAACACAAAACTACAATTACAACTAAATTAAAACGTCATGTTGGATGATCGGGAATACCTCGGATGATGTAACCTACGTGTTGCTAACGGGATTTCTCACGGTCTAAATGAAAGTGTGGAACTCATTCAGTTGAGTTTAGCAAATTCATTTGGACTAAGTGAATCCGATAAAAATAACGATGCGGGAAGGATGGAACCGTGGGATCTTAACCGGTGTCGTTATAATCAACTTTAAGATTTGTTTTAATTAAAACAAAAAAAAACACTTGGAAATTAAGATTTTCTCTAAACCAAAACACTTTTCTCATCTCCTGATTTATGACTTCTAAAACTAAACCTCCGCAACAACGAGGAGCTTGGAGCACGGTGGGCAGAGCACGACCATCGTCATCGACGAAACTCGGATCTACTTCAGCAAAACTTTCTTAGAATTAAATAACCAAGCCATAGGACTTCGAGGTAGTTTGCCTAGTGCAACATAAATCCTCAACTCTTCGTTAGACATTTGCATGATCATGTCATGTAAATTAAGCCCTAACCGGACTTAGGATTCTGAGGTAGTCATTTAGTACGACATAAACCCTCATATCTTCGAGCATTTGTGTGATTCTATCATACAAATATAAGTCCAATTAATTAAAATTGGCAAGATCAAAACATTAAATAAATATTAGGACTTTCCTAAATCCAAGCCAAACAATAGGATAGTCGGGGAATTAACGAAGTTCGCTCGAGTCCAGTGATTTCTCCCACCTTTCTTCCTTTGAATTCCCAAAACAAAATGTTCCAAATTTGATCCATTCCCTATTGAAATTCCAAAATTCAATCCTTGAAAACCTTAAACTTTGAAATTCTTGAGAGAAAAATTATCGATTATTATCGAGAGTTTTCTTAGGTGATTCTCGTCACTTAAGATGTAATTAAGTATAGAGGCTTGCCTTTATAGGAATTTTAAAGGACCGAGTAATATAAACCCCGTTTAATGCTTTCATATTAAGCGGGGAATTTGTCGGCTTATAAAATTGGTTCGCGGACCAAACGGATGTCACAAATCTTTTAGTTTATTTGATCGAGCCCTATTATCGAAGCGAAGGTGTCTATTCTTCGGGGTAGATACACGGTTTGTGATGCGGTGCTCGTTTATATAACTATTTGGGATGTGAAATCGGTTTGATTTCATATCTTAAAATTTTCAAACTTAAAATTAATTTCAAAATCAAATACTACTTTTCAAATTATTTATTTAAATTAAATTAAAAATTAGTCGACAATTTACGGTAGGCGACCCCCTTTTCAAAATAAAACACACAACCTAAAAATATGCCGACAACATCCATCAAGGAGGCTACGAGAGTTCAACAAGCAATGAATCTATTTGCGAGTTTCGAGGAGCTCCAGTTACAATAGAGTTAGAGCCTTCAGACTCTGAAGCTAATCCAGAAGAACCTGTCATTCCGATTCGGGGAGGAGACACCGCAAACTCAATACCGGATTCGGGAGAAATTATAGAAGTCAACTTAAGAAGTGGAAGAGTTCTACCTCCGAGAATGGGTCCAGAATGACAAAGGAAAGCGGTGGTTGTTCGGGAAGAACCAACCTCGATGAAGAAATACCCATTCGGGAAGAAATCAAGACACATGGAAATAAAGTGGATTACAATGTGCTAGCCCATCTGAACGGCTTATTTTTAGGTTGTGTGTTTTATTTTGAAAAGGGGGTCGCCTAACAGAAATTGTCGGCAAATTTTCAATTTAATTTAAATAAATAATTTGAAAAGTAGTGTTTGATTTTAAAAAATAATTTTTAAATTTGAAGATTTTAAGATATGAAATCAAACCGTTCTCACATCCAAAATAGTTTATATAAACGAACACCGTACCACAAACTGTGTATCTATCCCAAAGAATAGGCACACTGCTTGACGATGGGGCTCGATTAAATAAACTAGAAGATTTGTGACATCCGTTTGGTCTGCGAACCAATTTTATAAGCCGACAAGTTCCCGTGCTTAATATAAATGAATTAAGCAGGGTTTATATTACCTGGGTTCTTTAAAATTCCCTATAAGGGCAAGCCCCTATAGTTAATTACATCTTAAGTGACGGGAATCACCTAAGAAAACTCTCGATAATAATCGATAATTCAGCTCTCGAGAATTTCAAAGTTTAAGGTTTTCAAGAGATTGAATTTTGGAATTTCAATAAGGAATGGATCAAATTTGGAACATTTTGTTTTGGGAATTCAAAGGAAGAAAGGTAGGAGAAATCATAGATTCGAAGCGAACTTCGTAATTCCCCGACTATCCTATTGTTTGGCTTGGATTTGGAAAGTCCTAATATTTATTTAATGTTTTGATCTTGCCAATTTTAATTAATTAGGACTTATATTTATATGATAGAATCACACAAATAGCCTGAAGTTATGAGGGTTTATGTTCGTATCGAACGACTACCTCGGAATCCTAAGTCAGTTAGAGCTTAATTTGCAATGCAAATGCCTAACAAAAGGTTGAGGATTTATGTTGCACTAGGCAAGCTACCTCGAAGTCCTATGGCTTTGTTGTTTAATTCTAGGAATGTTTAGCTGATGTAGAGTTGTTTTGCTAACGAAGATGGCCATACCGCCCACCGTGCTTCGAGCTCCTTGTTGTTGCAGAGGTTTAGTTTTAGAAGTCATAAATCAGGAGATGAGAAAAGTGTATTGGTTTAGAGAAATTTCTTAATTTCCAAGTGTTTTTTATGTTTTAATTAAAACCAATCTTAAAGTTTGATTATAACAACACCGGCTAAGATCCCACGGTTCCATCCTTCCGACATCGTTATTTTTATCGGATTCACTTAGTCCAGATGAATTTGCTAAACTCAACTGAATGAGTTCCACACTTTCATTTAGACCGTGGGAAATCCCGTTAGCAACACGTAGGTTACATCATCCGAGGTATTCCCGATCATCCAACATGACGTTTTAATTTAATTGTAATTGTAGTTTTGTGTTCGATTTGTGATTAAATTTTGAGTTGTTTTATATTTTGAAATGTTGTGGCGGTAAATTTTTTCTTGCAATGACTTTTAATTTAGTTTTGGTTTCGGTTTTAGGACTATCCTAAAGGTGTGGGTTTTCATGCAACAATTGTTTATCATGCAAGAAAAGTAAGTGCGATGCGATTAAATAAATTGCAATAAGGTAAATTGCAATAAAATAAAAGCGTACCTGGAGGGTCTTCCCGTCATCCCAAGCCGCACTTAAACACAATTAGAATATTTAAGCAAGTTCCTTAGGTAAAGCTAAGGGAAGGGTTATGGTTTTCTACCAAATTCCTAATCCTATAGCTTAGTCATTTCCGATGACGTCTAGGTTCTTGTGTTTTGGTTTGAGGACGATTTTCTTCATCAAAGAATAATTAAGTTCGATTGTTCTTGTAAGTATCCTATCATATCGAGGAAGTGCTTAAGAAGAATCTTAAACATCTTTTCAATACTCGATAGGATTGTTTTAAGTCCAAATGGATTTAATTAATCAAATGAATTAATCGTCCGAGAATTCAAGTTTTATTGTTATCTTGCTCAGTGAACTAGGACATTTGAATATCCTACAGGTGAAGTAGCATTTCATTTAACGTTCTGTTTAGGAGTTATGATAACCAAAGCTCTCGAGGGCAAATTTGTGTTCAAATGGTTTATGATTTAGTTTAACTTCAATTAACGGGTTTAAATTTGGAATAGTGTTCAAGTTGCTTTAATTTTAATTTCTTTATGTCTTAGGTGATGTTATTTAATTCAATTTAATATAACTTTAATTTAATTTAATTTGGTTTAGTTTTAATTTTAATTTAATTTTGATTTTTAATTTTAATTCTAATTTTAATTTTATTTGATTTTATTTTATTTTAATTTAATTTAATTTAATTTAATTTAATTTAATTTAATTTAATATGTTTTAATTTAATTTAATTTAATTTAATTTAATTTAATTTTATTTAATTTTATTTTATTTTATTATTTTTTTTTAATTTAATTTAATTTAATTTAATTTAATTTATTTGATTTAATTTAATTTAATTTATTTAATTTGTATGATTTAATTTAATTTAATCTTTAATTTAATTTTATTTTTAATTTTAGTTTAATTGAAAATTTAAAAAGAGTTTAATAATTTAACTTTTTAATTTAATTTTAATGATTAAGTCCTTTAACATTTTAAAACTTAAATTTGAATTATCATTTTAATTAGGAATTAAATATTATTGAGATGATTAATTTAGGGATTTTTAAATTAAAGAATAAATCTCATCCTAATAATATCCTTATTTTAATAATTCCAATTTTATTATTCTTCCAAATTTAATCAATTATTTAATTAAGGTTTATAGCAATACGTAACTGAACGAAGTACAC
>JAKZJZ010001993.1:0-21730 GCA_022702705.1 Papilionanthe hookeriana x Papilionanthe teres
TTCTTCTACTTCATCCTAAGTTTGTCACTTGGACATCCGTGTTGGTTTTATTGATCTCTTCGATCAACGCT
This sequence comes from Papilionanthe hookeriana x Papilionanthe teres, assembly GCA_022702705.1. Taxonomy (NCBI): domain Eukaryota; kingdom Viridiplantae; phylum Streptophyta; class Magnoliopsida; order Asparagales; family Orchidaceae; genus Papilionanthe; species Papilionanthe hookeriana x Papilionanthe teres. Next base: position 72 of record JAKZJZ010001993.1, read on the forward strand.
CAATACGCGTGGTATGCTTGGTTAGCGCACCACACCTATTGGGGGTCCATTTGTTGACCTCATTTTTTATGAGGTCTTTTGTTTCTCTCTTTAGTACTTAAAATCTAGCCTTAGGCATTTCCTTTGACTAATCTTAGAGGACTAGAAATGGAACCTACCACCCTTTAGAAGTTTAAACACCTCTTGACTCCCTGCAAACCCCACAAACTTGATTGAAAACCCCTAATCACCTAGAGGGTTGAAATTAAAAGTGAAGGTTTAAAGGATGAGTTCCATATAGGACTCTTTGGCCTTAGGACCACCTTGGGTAGCTTGGTCTCGTGAAGGTTAACTTACACACTCACTACACTCATACTCTATACTCTCACACACACAATCCAAATCCTAAAACCACACCCATACCCAACTTGATTCCCTGACTCATGTAGGCAATTCATATGGATGGACCTTAACCCCTAAGCCCCTGGTTAAGAGGGTTAGGAACAACATGGTGAATGCCTCAAATGAGTCCTCTCATGTCTCATATAGGCTTAATATGGCTTCTTGGCTCAATCAAAGTGATTTCATTTCACTCATATTTGATCAATCTTCTTTTTTTCAAAATTTCAATTTTTGACCCCGGGGACCCTACACCTATCAAACCTACCAAAAGCTCTTAAAATTACCAAATACTCCAAAACTTCCAAATCACCCAAAATTCCCCAAAATTAACCTTGAACATTTCCTCACCACTCAAATTGATCATTCATAGCCAAAAATACCAAAGATTCCAAAAATACCCCCCAATACCCTTCAAATACCCAAAATACCCCTCTTAGCCAAAAAATCCAAAAATTCAGAAAATTCCCAGAAAATTCAAAAAAATCCCAAATATTCCCCATTTCATTTTTTCCAACTACACCATGGGCCAATTTTATCAATTTACCCCACTTTTACCAAAACCCCCAATTTAGCCCATTCTTAACCCAAGTGAACCCGATGTCAAACCAAACCTACCCAATTGACCCCAATTTTGATCCAATTCAATTCTAAACTTCAATTCAATATCCCCAATATCAATTTAGACCAAATACAAGTCCAATTTGATTGACATTTTGATTCAATTCCAATTTGGAGCCTAAAGCCCAATTTTGACCCATGACCTAAACTTGACCCAATTTGACCCAATTCAACTCCAATTGATCCTAAATCTTTCCCAAAACTTCATAAAATCCCCACAAACAAAACACTAACATGATTTGCCAAAAATTTGGACCCAAACCCCACTCAAATTCAACCCAAAACCAAAAGGCCCAATTTTGACCTAAACCCAAAACCAAATAAGCCCAAACCATCAGAACCCAACCAAAGTCAATACTTCTTTGAAACACTCCCATAAACATTTCCCAACATTAATTTTACATCAATTTCAACCCTAGCCCAACATTAGCCAAAATTAGCCCAATTTGACCAACATTAGCCCATTTACCAAATCAACTCAAATTCAACCTAATTCAAACCCAAACCACCTCAAATTCATTTCAAATCACTCATGACATATCCCTAAACCAAACCCAACAATTATTCGGCCCAAACTTCTACAAAATTCCCATCCATGGATTCATTCTTAAACCTAAAGGGGTCATCCCCTTAAGCCCTCCTAAAAGCCCACTTCCACCAAATTCAAAAGCCCAAATCAATCTAAAGCCCACATGACACTTTCCCTCATCACACATTCAATTTAAATCATTCCTAAATTCCTAATTTATCAATTGAACAATTCCAAATAAAACCTCATAACAATTCCCATCAAAATGCCAAAATTCACAAAACCCTTTTTCATGAAGTTGACTTAACTTTTCCCAAGCCAAAGATGAGCCATGAAGCCATGCAAGAGCCACATGGAAGCCATGAGAGCCTTGGACACCTCACCATACCAAAAATGGCAAGAAGAGGGACCCTTTAATGATCCCCTTAGGAGTGATTAACCACTCCCATGTCTCCCCTAAACCTTGCTTAAACTTAATCGTACTTGGATGGTGACCTTTCCCCACTAATCAAGCTGACTTAAACCACTTTCTCGTCAGCCCAAACTAGCCATGGGGAGGTGCACCTAGCCCAATCCATGCATTTGATCAAACTTAGCCAAAATACACCCTTACCCAATTCCACTTTGATTCAAACCCTTTACACTTGGCAGCCACCAATTGACTTTACAAACATCAAGCCCCGACCCACTCCGGACCCGAGGGTGACCCATGCTGCCGGCCAGCCGCTCGGATCGCCGGAAGACACCACACCCGAGAGCTCACATGTGTGCCAACATTGAAATTCCTCCTTGCTGAGCTGCCCCAAGTCCAGTGGTTTCCATGGCTGTTCTTCCCTTGACCTAAGCAGCTGATCCCAAGCCCTAACTCCCCCTGGGAGAGCCTCCAGCCATGCCTATTTAAACACCACCACCTCTCGGCCAAATGAGGTGCTGAAACAAACCTTAAGGAAACTCTGCCAAAATTGTTCCAGATTACTCCCCACACATAGAGAACTTGATCCCCACTGAAATCCCCCTGCCATTTCCTCTCTATGAGCTCAATTTCAGAGTTGAAATCCAAGCCCAAAACCAGGACACTTCTCCACAGTGAGCCAATCCCCAAATTGATTGGTCCTACACCTTCACCAGACCGAGAAGAAGTTTACCAGCAAAAGCCCCCTCTCCGGAGCCAGCCATTGCTTCCAGCCTCGAAGCTTTGTGATCGGGCTTAATCGAAATCATACCTAGACAATTCATCAGGCCAAGGGACTTCATCTGGAGCTCGCTTGGACCCAATCGAACGTGACACAACTCTCAGATTGAAGGTTCACTTCTCTGAGCAAAGGTATGGACTCACTCTTCTTCCCGAGCTTCCGGAGATTCTCGATTTAGTTTGAATCGATTTCAATGCATGTTTACCATATGGATGTGTTCGTCTCTTCAAAACGAATCCATAGAGCATAAGAACACAAAAATCCATTGAGAATCGAGTGAGAAATTAGGGTTAGAAGGTTGATGGTCACGGGTTCACACCAGTCGAAGACGATGATTGGGAACCGTCCGATCGAGCGTGTATCGAGCGCACGGTCGGGATCGAGTCAGACAGTGCGATGGTACTTGCACCATGGGCCCCTAGAGCGCTAAGTCGGATGGCGGCGTCGAACCAGAAAGCGCCGCGTGGCTGTTCGGAGATGCTAAGGTTGACGCGGCGCCGATTCGGATACATAAAAAAATAGGGATTTTCTTATTTATTAAATTACCAGAACTTTGAAAATTCATAACTTTGTGTAGAAAAATCCTAAAAATAAAATAAAAATACCCTCTTACTCAGTGAGCAGAGGAGAATAATGTGGAAAAGAAATCATGTAATTTCATTAAGTATTTTATTTTTAATTATTTATTTACTCTCTACACTATTTCAATTCTCCATGCATATAAAAAATTTACCATGGTATGAGACCATAGGGCTTTTGAAGCCTCTGAACTTGGGAACATTCCTTGAAATTTCCAAGGTCAGAGGCCATCCCTATGAGAAGTTAATGATTTTTCAAATTCATGTCACTATTTTGATTATTTTAATTCCAATAATTAGCATGTTGAGAAATAAATTCTAGGAAAATTTGATGATGTTTCTTATAACCAGAGGACCCTAAGAAAAATAGTTTTTGAGTTAATTCACTTTGAACAACCCTAATTGGCCTAAATACCTAAAAGTGAACTTTAATTAATTAGGGTTAACCATTCATCAAATTAACTTAAAAATAATTCTCCACTGTCCTTTAGGGATAGGAGAACACCACATAAAAATTTGAAAATAATTGGACTTGATTAACCCCACCAAATGGGTTGATTAAGACTCTTAAGTAATAATAAATAAAATTAAACTTTAAAAATTTATAACTCACAAAATACTTTTCAAAAATTCACAAAAATAGTTTTGGAGCCTCTCTGATATGAGAGGAATTTAAAAAAATTAAAATTATAATTTTCTAAAAAAGTTGATTTTTATCAATATTTTAGTAATTTCTATAATTAAAAAATAAAAAAAATCACAAAAACATTAAAAATCACTAAAATGTCATATTTTGAATTCTAAACACTTAGGAACAAAACAAATATTTTTCTTAAGTCCCTAGGATAAGATATTGAATTTTAAAGGCTTAATGTAATTTTTAATATTAAAAAAAGTATTTTCCAATCTTTTCACTAAAATAATTCTAATAAATCAAAAAAAAATCAAAAAATTATAAAAATTAGTTTATGATTTCTCTGATATCAGAAAGATTTTTGAAAAAATATAAAATTCATTTTTCCACCTTTATTTTATTTTTAAATTAATTAATACTCCAAAATTAAAAATAATTATAATAAAGAAAATAAAATTCAAAAAATCACCAAAATAGGTTCAAGTGGTCCTATGGTCATTAGGAACATCCCATATTTTTATTAATGACAGAAATATTTCCTTTGTCATGTTATTGAATTTTCCTTGAAAACCCCTATTTTCCATTAAAAATAATTACATAAATAAATTAAATACAGAAAAATCACATTTTCTCCTCTAATGTCTTAATTGACATGTAAGTGAGGTCACATAAAAATTTCAAGTTCATTTGAGCTTAATTTAGTGAGTTATAGAATTATTAAGCTTGAAGGGCAAAATGATAACTAAAATTTTCAACCTTTAATTAAAGTTTTAGGATTAATCGAAAAGGTAAGGGTAAAATATTTGATTTTAAACTGATTTTGGATGATTGAAACTTAAATGGTTAAGGGTAGAAACCCACCAATCATTTTAAGAATAATTAAAATAAACCTTAATTAATTAATTAACTAAATTTGGAAGATTAATGAAAAATTGGAATTATTAAAGTAGGGATATTATTTAAGAGGATATTTATTCTTTAATTTAAAAATCCCTAAATAAATCACTTCAATAATACTTAATCTTTAATTAAAAGATTAAAATAATAATCTAAATTAAAGTTAAATTAAATAAAAATTAAATTAAATTAAAATCAAATTAAATTAAATTAAATTAAACTAAATTATAAATTAAACTAAATAAAAAATAAATTAAATTAAAATTAAATTAAATTAAGATTAAATTAAATTAAATTAAATTAAATTAAAATAAAATTGAAATTAAATTAAATTGAAATTAAATTAAAATAAAATTAAATTGAAATTGAATCAAATTGAAATTAAATTTAAATTAAGGTAAATCAAATTAAATTAAATTAAATTAAATTAAATTAAAAATCATTTAATAACAAACCTAAATGAAATTATCAAGAATTAATCCTAAAATAACTTGAACACTATTCCAAACTTAAATAATTTTTTTATAATTAAATCAGAATTAAAGTTGAATAATTAAGTCTAAATCATCAAAATACTTAGTAATTTGATTTGCCCTTTTAAAGCTCTTATTATTATAACTCTTAAATGAAACATCGGGTGAAGTGTTACCTCACTTATAGGATATTCAAATGTCCTAAGTTCATCTGAGCAAAAGAATAAAACTTAAACTCCCGGATGATTAATTCACTTGTATAATTAAATTCTCTTGGACTTAAAACGATCCTATAAATATTGAAAAGATGTTTAAGATTTGTCTTAAGCACTTCCTCGATATGATAGGACGTTTATAAGAACAATTGAACTTAATTGTTTCTTTGATGAAGAAAATCGTCCTTAAACCAAAGTACAAGAACCTAGACGTCATAGGAGATGACTAGCTATAGGATTAGGACTTTGATAGGTAACCTAAACCTTTCCCTTAGCTTTACCTAGGTACTTGTTGAAATATTTAAATGCCTTAACATGTGTTTTAAGTGCAGCTTGGGATGACAGAAAGACCCTCCAGGTACGCTTTTATTTTATTGCAATTTACTTTATTGCAAATGCACTTTACCTTTCTTGCATAATAAAATTCACCGCCACAACATTTCAAAATATAAAAACAACTCAAAATTTAATCACAAACGAACACAAAACTAAAATTGCAACTAAATTAAAACGTTTCGTTGAATGATCGGGAATACCTCGGATGATGTAACCCGCGTGTTGCTAACGGGATTTCCCACGGTCTAAATGAAAGTGTGGAACTCATTCGGTTGAGTTTAGCAAATTCATACGGACTAAGTGAATTCGATGAAAATAACGGTGCTCGGGATGACGAGCACAGTGGGATCTTAATCGGTTACGGTATAATCAACTTTAAGACTTGTTTTAATTAAAATATTAAAAAAAAAACTTGAATTTTAAGATTTCTAAACCAAAACTCTTCTCTTCTTTTTTGATTACAATCTTCTAAAACTAAACCTCTGCAATAACAAGGAGCTTGGAGCACGGTGGGTAGCACGACCATCTTCGACAGCAAAACAACTCTACTTCGACAAAACTTTCTTAGAATTAAATAACCAAGCCATACGATTTCGAGGTAGTTTGCTAGTGCGACATAAATCCTCGACTCTCCGTTAGGCATTTACATGATCATGTCATGTAAATTAAGCCCTAACCGGTCTTAGGACTCCGAGGTAGTCGTTTAGTACGACATAAACCCTCATATCATCGAGGCTATTTGTATGATTTTATCATACAAATATATGTCCAAATTAATTAAAATTGGCAAGATTGAAATATCGGATAATATTAGGATTTTCTTAAATGCGAGCCAAACAATAGGATAGTTTGGGAAGTTGCCAAGATTCTTCTTGGATCTTCGGCTTCTCCTACTCCTCTTCCATTGGACTCCGAAAATATTGTTCTAAATTTGATCCATTCCACTGTTGAAATTTCCAAAATCCAATCCTTTGAAAACCTTAAACTTTGAAATTTTTGAGAGCAAAGTCAACGATCATTATCGAGAGTTTTCTTAAGTGATTCCGTCACTTAGGATGTAATTAACTATAGGGGCTTGCCCTTATAGGGAACTTTAAGAACCCGAGGTAATATAAACCCTGTTTAATTCATTTATATTAAGCGAGGGAATTTGTCGGCTTATAAAATTGGTTCGCGGACCAAACGGATGTCACAAGTCTTTTAGTTTATTTAATCGAGCCCCATCGTCGAAGCAATGTGCCTATTCTTCGGGATAGATACACGGTTTGTGGTGCGGTACACATTTATATAAACTATTTGGGATGTGAGATCAGTTTGATTTCATATCTTAAAATTTTCAAATTTAAAATTATTTTCAAAATCAAATGCTACTTTTCAAATTATTTATTTAAATTAAATTAAAAATTCGCCGACAATTTCTGTAGGCGACCCCTTTTCAAAAATACAACCCTCAACCTAAAAAATATGCCGACACACATAAACTGATTCGTGGTTGATTCTATGAAGATTTACATAAAACTCCTTCATAACTAGGAACAAATACGGTGGTAGTAGTATAACACAATACTTCCCGATGTTTTTGAAACAATAATTTCATCAATTCTAATCGTAGGAGAATTTGTACCTTAATTCACAAAGTCGCTCCTTAATCAACCTCATTTTTTAGATATTTTTGTTGAATAGATGTTGTGCTTTGAAACTAACAAACTTTCTACAGTTGAAAACTTGAAATCTTAAAGTTTATATCGAGTCGGAATCAATTTGAACTTGATTTGGGATCTTCCTCTTCATTCCTCCGGTAGTTCCTGCGTCTAAAGGCGGTTTTTGGGAGTTCTAGTGGAAGAATTACCGCCTAGAACCACCGAAATTTGAATTTAAAGCTGTGAAACTATTTTCTGAACAGCAATGTCGGCATATTTTTAGGTTGTGAGTTTTGAAAAGGGCCTACAGAAGTTGTCGGCGAATTTTTTAGATTTTAAATTTAATTTAAATATATATATATATATATATATAATTTAGAAAGTAGTATTTAATTTTGAAAAATAATTTTGATTTTGAAAATTTTAAGATATGAAATCAAACCGATCTCGCATCCCAAATAGTTTATATGAACGAGCACAACACCACAAACCGTATATCTATCCCGAAGAATAGACACACTGCTTGATGATGGGGCTCGGTTAAATAAACTAGAAGATTTGTGACATCTGTTTGGTCTGCGAACTAACTTTATAAGCCGACAAGTTCTCCTGCTTAATATAAAAAAATTAAGCAGGGTTTATATTACCTGGGTTCTTAATATTCCCTATATGGGCAAACCTCTATAGTTAATTACATCTTAAATGACAAAAATCATTTAAGAAAACTCTCGATAATGATCGGTGGTGTTGCTCCCAAGAATATCAAAGTTTAAGGTTTTCAAACAATTGGATTTTGGAAATTTCAATTAAGAAAGGATCAAATTTGGAACGAGTTATTTTCACGAGTACGAAGGAAGAGAAGTAGGAGAAGTTTAGGATCCAAGAAGATCTTGGCAACTTCACAAACTATCCTTTTGTTTATTTTAATTTGAGAGTTTATTTCATGTTGCAATCACTGCCAATTTTAATTAATTAAGACTTATATTAGTATGACATAATCATACAAACAACCTCGAAGATGTGAGGGTTTATGTCGTACCAAACAACTATCTCGGAGTCCTAAGTCCGGTTAGGGCTTAATTTGTATAACATGATTATGCAAATGCCTAATGAAAAGTTGAGGATTTATGTTGCACTAGGCGAACTACCTTGAAATCCTATGGATTTGTTATTTAATTCTAATAAATGTTTAGCGGTGTAGACCCGAGTTCTGCTTGAAGTAGATGATCGTGCTTGCCCACTATGCTCCGAGCTCTTTGTTGTCGCGAGAGGTTTAGTTTTAGAAGGTGGCAATCATGAGATGAAAGAAGTGTTTGTTTAGAAAAGTTTTAAAAGTCCAAATGTCTTTAGTGTTTTATTAGGGGAATCTTAAAGTTGATTATAAGAACACGGTAAAGATCCCGCGGTTCCATCGATCCAGACACCGTTATTTTTATCGGATTCACTTAGTGCAGATGAATTTGCTAAACTCAACTGAATGAGTTCCACACTTTCATTTATACCGTGGGAAATCCCGATAGCAACACATAGGTTACATCATCCGAGGTATTCCCGATCATCCAATGAGATGTTTTAAATTAATTGCAATTGTAGTTTTGTGTTCTGTTTGTGATTAAATCTTGAGTTGTTTTATATTTTGGAATGTTGTGGCGGTGAATTTTATCATGTGGTGACTTTTAATTTAGTTTTGGGTTTCGGTTTTGTGGCTACCACTAAAGGTTTCGGTTTTCATGCAACAATCTTGTTTATCATGCAAGAAAAAGTAAAGTGAAGTGCATGTAAGTAGATTGCAATAAAGTAAATTACAATAAAATAAAAGTGTATACTGGAGGGTCTTCCCATCATTCCAAGCTGCACTTAAAACACGTGTTAAGGCATTTAAATATTTATAACAAGTACCTAGGTAAAGGCTAAGGGAAGGGTTTTTGTTGTACTGCAAATTCCTAATCCTATTGCTAGTCATCTCCTATGACGTCTAGGTTCTTGTATTTTTCTTTAAGGATGATTTTCTTCATCAAAGAACAATTAAATTCAATTTTTCTTCTAAAACATCTCATCATATTGAGAAAGTGCTTAGGACGAGTCCTAAACATCTTTCAATACTTCGAGAATATTTTGAGTCCAAGTAAATTTAGTTGCACGGAGTAAATTAATCATCCGGGAGTTTAGTTAAGCTTTATCTCTTGCTCGGTGAACTTGGGCATTTGATTACACGATGAATGAAGTGACATCTCACTTAATACTCCATTTAAGAGTTATAATAATTAAAGCTTTTAGGGGCGAGTTGGTTTGTTGAGAATTTTAATCATTCTTAATTTGAAGTTTGAGTTAATGGTTTAAAGTGACTTAGTTTAATTATGAGGTTTTAATTAATAATTTTAATTTTTGAATAGTGTTCAAATTAAGTGATCTTAATATTTTAAATTAATTATTGGTGTTTTAAATTTACTTAGATTATTCATATATCATAATGATTTGGTTTAGGTTAACTATGATATTTTAGGTTAATCTTGATTAATTTGATTTTTTATATTCTTAATTATGAATTGTCTTCTGTATTTTCGGTGAACTTCTGTATTTTAGGTTAATCTTGAATATTTTGTAGTCTATTAGTGGCTATGGCCAATCTTACGTATTTTTACATTCTTCTTGCATGACCGATTCTTTTTCTTTTCCTTCTGATTTGTGTATTGTATCCATGTCGAGCTGTGATAGGACTTGTCGTCCTTGAACTGTCATTTCAACTGACTGATCCTATAAGCAAGAAAATTCTTTTGCAAGTCGAGCTAATGCATCTGTGAGAGCATTTTCTCTTCTTGGAATCTTGTAGAGCGTTACATTTGGAATTTGCTTTAACAGTTTCATGGCATACTGAAAGTACTGCTCAAGTCTTGGTTTTAAAATTCTCTATTGTCCGGCGACCTGTTGAATGATCAGTCGAGAATCTCCATAGATATTGATGTCCGTTATCCCATATCGAATGGTTAATTACAATCCTGTTATAAGGGCTTCGTATTCTATTTCGTTGTATGTACACGGTTCGTTAGATGGTAGGAGAATCTTAACATTCCCCAATTCCGGTGTTATAAAGATTAGTCGATTCTGCCTTACCGGGCACTTATCGTTTGTGATTCTTTATCTTTACGTGCTTGAAGATGCTCCGTCGAAGTACGGTTCCCGATGCTAATCATCGGGGTCATCTAGGCTCGTTATACTGCTCGTACGGCAAGTCGTCGTTGAGAGGTGATTCTGTCTGGTAAAGGGTGTCTTTGCGAGGAAGTACGCTAGGACTTGTCCCTTTACGACATGAAGAGGAAAGAAAGTTATATCGAATTGCGATAGTATCATCGACCACCTAGCAGAGTACGCGGGAAAGTGTTGGACGGGTCATCAAATACGCAACGGATTAATCTTTGAAATAAGGTTGACCTTATGAGAAAGCATGTAGTGCATGAGCTTCTGTGCAGCGATGATCAGGGCCAAATAGTGCTTCTCAATAGGAGTACACTTTACTTTCGTCAGAATTAGACGACGGCTTAAGTAGTAGAGAGCATTTTCTTTTCTCTCGTCATTGACACAGGCTAGCGAGGCTCGAGAGAGTCGTCGAAGTCTGCGGTATAAAGTATCAACGGTTGTCCCGAGACTTGGGCTGCTAAAACAGGAGGTCTCATTAGGTATCGTTTGATGTCATCTAAGGCATGTTGACATTTGGAGTCCTAAGTAAACTTGGCATCCTTCTTAACCAAAGCAGAAAAAGGCTGACACCTTCTTGACAAATTCGAGATAAAGTGTCGAAGATATGCCAACTTTCCTTGAAACGATCGTAGTTGTTTCAAGGTTTTGGGAGGCGGCATTTCTAAGATAGATTTAATCTTTTCCGGATCGTTTTAAATTCCATAATTTCGAACAACAAATCCTAAGAATTTCCCAGAGGTTACGCGGAGGCCTCATTTCGAGGGATTCATCTTAAGGTTATATTGTCTTAATCGCTCGAAAATAATTCTCAAATCATACGAGTGATCCTCTTTTAGTTTGCTTTTGATGACCACATCATCCACGTAACACTCGACTTGGATGTGAATGAGATCATCAAAAATCCTTATCATTACTCTTTGATAGGTTGCTCCTGCGTTCTTTAATCCAAACGGTATCACTGTGTAGCAGTATACTCCAATTGTCGTTCTGAAGGCTGTAGGCTTTGCATCTTTTAGTGCCATCTTTATCTGGTTGTATCCCGAAGATCCATCCATGAAGGAAAAGATTTCATGTGTTGAGGCGATGTCGATCATCGGTTGGAATTGGTAGCGGGAATTCATCCTTTAGACATGCTTTATTTAAATCTACGAAATCCACGCAGATTCGATCTAACCATTCTTCTTTACTGTGGTACCACATTGGCTAACCAAGTTGGATATTGTTCCTCACGGACAAATTTAGGGTCTATTAGCTTCTTAACTTCAACTATAACTTATTGTTCAATCTCTAGACGCATTCTTCTCAGAGCTTGTCTGACTGGAATGGCAGTGGGATCTACTGCTAACTTGTAAACTGTGACTTCTAGAGCTAATCCTGGCATTTCATCATAACTCTAAGCAAAACAGTCCTTGATTTCCATCAATATCTTGATTATCTCTTCGGAGTCTTCTTTATTGAGTAAGGAGCGAACAAAGGTCGGCCTAGGCTCTTCACTAGTACCTAAGTTAACTTCCATTAACTCGTCTATTGTAGATTTAGTTTCTTCTTCGAATTACGGCGGAGCATCTCCGATTGGCGAGATCTTTGAGATCTTCGAGGCTTCCGAGCAGTCTTCATTAGGCTCGCGAGTGACAACCAATCAAAATCCCGTGTAATCAACTGATTATACTGTGCCGAATCTGAGACCATGTTTTGAATTGGGAGGCTCACTGGCATTGTTCCATAATTTTTCAAAATGTTGTGATTGACCTTTTGTCCATCATCGAGGTAAGACACCACGTTGAATTAAATTTTGAACACAAGGAGTGTACCACTCAAAAGGCAATTCCATTAATTCGGAAGAAGTAACATCTTCAAATTGTACATCTTTTTCGGTTTTGGAAGAAGAAGCTCCATTGTAGAATTTGATAGGCTTAGTACCACCACCATGCACTTCCTTGACCACCATACCATCGATCTTATTAGAATAGATCGAGTTCAAGGTCATAGTATGTACATAATGGTTAATCTTCTCATACATTGATTTATATTGTTCATTCTTTTCATCTTCGAGAGAGATCTTGAGCTGAGGTTTCTTTTGACTTATTGCCGTTGCTTCTTTCTTAATTTCTTCTTCTTCGGAAGCGGTCTTCCAATCCATGTTAATGACGGGTTTCTTCTGTCTAACTGTTCTAACATCTCTTCCATGACCTCGTCCCCGGCCTCGACCATGGGTGTGAGTTCTGGAGAAACCTTCACCATCTCGCCGTAAGGGAGTGGTGAGTAACTGTTGGACTAGAATTTCCGGCTCTTTATCGTCTTGCACTTCTTTTGCTTCATTTGGTATGGCATTTCTGGAAAAGATTGTTTTCTTCGGAGGCGCGTAGTAGGCTGCATCTTCGTGAATTCTGATTTCATGCACGGAGAATGGTTGCAAGTCACCTTTGATACACTGTTCTCCTCCTTTGTAATATTTTATGCCTTTGGTGCGAGAGACGACGGTACCATCCAGTTTTCATGAATCCATGGCTGACCTAGTAGAGCGTTGAATGATGTTTCAGAATCAATTATGTGGAATTTTGCAGTTGTCTTTGCTAAGTCACCGGTTTTCATTAACAGTGTGATCGATCTAAGAGCTCTTTCTCCTTTACGATTCAACCACTGTAATAACATCTTGTACTGCCGAGGTCGCTAGCATCAATTTCCAAATATCTTAACATTCGAAGGCTCATTATGTTGATTGATGCTCCCGGATCAACCAACACTCGGGAGAGCGTAAACTTTCCGATAGTATTTGAAATGTACAACGGTTGATTGTGATCGGTCGTTCCAAGTGGTAAATCATTGTCCGAGTGAAGGTAACACCTCGTTGTTATTTTAACGAGCAAACCTCATCGAAGGAATTACCGGCCATTTGAGCTAAACGAATCTGCGGATCGAGTAGAGCCTTGATCGGAGCTTCTCTCATCTCCTTTGACGGGATCGAGTGTCGTATATGCTTAGTTTGGCTGGTAGCTTCCTAAGATGGGCTAGAACATTGTATTCCACTTTATTACCATGTTCCTCGGTTTCTTCCCGAATGGGCAATTCCTCTGTTGTGGTTGGCTCCTCTCGAGCGACCATACGCTTTCCTTTATCCTTTGGAACCATTCTCGGAAGTAGAACTTTTCTTCTTCTTAAATTGACATCGAGTTATTTCTTCGGTATACGGTGTTGAATCTGCTTGGTGTATCCTCTTGAATTGGAATGAGTGGCTCTTCGGCGTTGCTTTGGAATCGATGACTCTAATTCTATCGCAATCGGAGCTCCTCAAAATTCACGAAATAGACTCGTTGCTTGTTGAGCTTTAGTAGCCATCCTTGTGAACGTCTTCTCCTTCGTCGTGGTCATTGAGGTTTAGTATGATTTAAGAATCGTTATTTACATCGGATCGAGATCCATATTAGGTTGGTTTTCGTTAGTTACGTAATCGTTAGAAACGGTCAAAGCGTGAGCCAACACCAAAACTCTTATCATTATAAGATCCTGTCGGGGTGAAGCGAAATAATCATACGAGTCGGAGGTTCGAGGATTTCTCCCCAAATAGGAAACAACCATCCTAGGATAAGCGGCCCCTAGTCTACTCTTTGGAGCCTCGGTTTTCTTTTCTTCCATGATCTTCTCTTCCGTACGGGGCGGTTCATCGATCGCGAGAGATAGTGCGGCTCGACGGGTTTCGAGCTTTGAGTTGAAGCGTGCACCGAAGCATTCTGGATGCGATCCAAAATTTTCTTTGAAGACTTTGTCCAGATGGTACTCCATCCATCATGGGTCGTGTAAGGGTCTATTGGAACAATAGGATCCATTGAAATAACATTGACGGAACCTCCCTTTTAGGCTTCCTTCATGTATTCCTTCGGGATTGTTATGTTCCCTTTATGGAGATTGTCGTCAAGCCAAATCTTTAAAGTGATGCAATCCTCTATCTTATGCACGAGCATTCGGTGGTAAGGGCAATAGTTTGGATGATCTTTCTTATTGACTTCTTCCGGCCTCTTGGGCTCTGGTAACTGGAAATCGGGTGTCTTCATTGAACTGTGGAACATCTTCGCTACTGCTTCAGTTTTAAATGGATATTCCTTGTTCAGAAAATCTTTTAGGTGTTGCTGTGGACGAGGCGGTTGTTCATAATGCTGAGGCGACTAATAGCTCGGTCGAGGCTATTGATAACCTTCTGAGGTTGTTGGTAGGTACGTTGTTGTGGTTGATAGCTAGGATGTGGCCGCTGCTGGCTGTCTGTCTTGCTTGCTTTACCCTATCTACTTCGCTGTGATGATTCGATCTTCTTTTCGAATGTTTTCACCGGTTTGTTTATCCGCCTTGTCCACAAAACATAGCTGCTTTGCTTCCTCTTGTAGGCTCCCGGCCTTGCTAAGCAGCTTCTCGAAAGTCTTGATTGTAAATATTTTAAGGAGAAGTGCTATCGGGTCGTGGATACTTTTCAGCAAAATACCGATCGCATGCTGTTCTTGAAGCTGTGGTTAACACTTCATGCTTAAGTTCCTCCATTGAAGTATGCAATCCACTAAAGTCTCGTTCAGTTTCTGGTGCTCCACCACTAGATCACCGATGGTGATGTGGTTCCGAGCCCCGGAAAACCGCTTAACGAAGAGGTTTTCTAACTCTAAAAAGGTCTTAACTGAACCATTTGGCAATTCTGCGTACCAGTCGAAGGCAATCCACTGGCGGTGCCACGTTGAACCGACGGAAGAGTAAATCGTCACTCCCACCGGCATTGCGGCAACTAGCACGAAAATGTGTGACATCTTCGCGGGGTTTCCCGTTCCATCGAAAGTCTTAAACAAAGGTGGTACAAAGCCTTTGCGGTATTGGACCGCATCGAACACTTCGGGGTAAAGCCTACCCGTCTAAATAAATGCTTGTCGGCATATTTTTAGGTTGAGTGTTGTAATTTTGAAAAGAGGTCGCCTACAGAAATTGTCGGCGAATTTTTAATTTAATTTAAATAAATAATTTGAAAAGTAGTATTTGATTTTGAAAATAATTATAGATTTGAAAATTTTAGGATATGAAATCAAGCCGATCTCACATCCCGGATAGTTTATATCAACGAGCACCGCATCACAAACTAGTGTATCTATCCCGAGAGAGTAGACACCTTGCTTGATGATGGGGCTCGGTTAAATAAACTAGGAGATTTATGACATCCATTTGGTCTGCGAACCAATTTTATAAGTCGACAAATTCCCTAGCTTAATATAAATGAACTAAGCGGGGTTTATATTACTTGGGTTCTTAAAGTTCCCTATAAGGGCAAGCCCCTATAGTTAATTACATCTTAAATGACGTGAATCATTTAAGAAAACTCTCGATAATGATCGAGTGATTTTGCTCTCAAGAATTTCAAAGTTTAAGGTTTTCGAAGGATTGGATTTTTGAAATTTCAAAGGGATTAGCTCGAAATTTGGAACAATTTATTTTCGAGGAATCCAAAGGAAGAGAAATAGGAGAAGGCTGAGGATCCAAGAAGAATCTTGGCAACTTCCCAAACTATCCTATTGTTTGGCTCGGATTTAAGAAAATCCTAATATTATTCGATATTTCAAGTTTTGCCAATTTTAATTAATTTGGACTTATATTTGTATGATAAAATCATATAAATAGCCTCGAAGATATGAGGGTTTATGTCATACCGAAAGACTACCTCGGAATCCTAAGACCGGTTAAGGATGAATTTACATGACATGATCATGCAAATGCCCAACGAAGAGTTGAGGATTTATGTTGCACTAGGAAAACTACCTCGAAATCCTATGGCTTTGTTGTTTAATTCTAAGAATGTTTAGCTGATGTAGACTCGGAGTTTTGTCGATGACGATGGTCGTCCTGCCCACCATGCTCCGAGCTCCTTGTTATTGCAGAGGTTTAGTTTTAGAAGTCATAAATCAGGAGATGAGAGAAGTGTTTTGGTTTAGAAATCCTAAAATCCAAGTGTGTTTAATATTTTAATTAAAACAAATCTTAAAGTTGATTATAACAGAACCGATTAAGATCCCACGGTTCTGTCATCCCGGCACCGTTATTTTCATTGAATTCACTTAGTCCAGATGAATTTGCTAAACTCAACTAACTGAGTTCCACACTTTCATTTAGACCGTAGGTAATCCCGTTAGCAACATGTGGGTTATATCATCCGAGGTATTCTCGATCATTCAACGAGATGTTTTAATTTAGTTGCAATTGTAGTTTTGTTATTCTGTTTGTGATTAAATTTTGAGTTGTTTTATATTTTGAAATGTTGTGGCGGTGAATTTTATCTTGCAGTGATTTTTAATTTAGTTTTGCTTTCAGTTTTAGGGACTACCCTAAAGGTTTTGGTTTTCATGCAACGAGTTGTTTATCATGCAAGAAAAGTAAAGTGCATTGCGATTAATTAAATTGCGAGAAGGTAAATTGCGATAAAATAAAAGCGTACTGGAGGGTCTTCCCATCATCCCAATCTGCACTTAAAACACATGTTAAAGCATTTTAAATACTTGCAACAAGTACCAGGTAAAGCTAAGGGAAAGGTTTTGGTTGTCTATCAAAGTCCTAATCCTATAGCTAGTCATCTCCTATGACGTCTAGGTTCTTGTATTTTGGTTTAAGGACGATTTTCTTCATCAAAGAACAACTAAGTTCAATTGTTCTTATAAACATCCTATAATATTGAGGAAGTGCTTAAGACGAGTCTTAAACATCTTTTCAATATTGCTAGGATTGTTCTAAGTCCAAATGGATTCAATTAATCAGGTGAAGTAATCATCCGAAGTTTAATTAAGTTTTGTTCTTTTGCTTAGTGAACTAGGATGTTTGAATATCCTATGAATGAAGTGACACTTCACCTAATACTCCATCTAGGAGTTATGATAACAAGAGCTTTTAAGGGCAAATTGATGTTTTAGTGATTTGTGTTTTAATTTAATTTTAATTAATGGATTTAAGTTTGGAATAGTGTTCAAGTTGTTTTAGATTTATTTTGAATTCTTTATGTCTTAAGTGATGTTATATTTAATTCAATTTAATTTAATTTAATTTAATTTAATTTAATTTTAATTTTATTTTATTTTAATTTTAATTTTATTTTAATTTTATTTTATCTTGATTTTATTTTTTGATTTAATTTAATTTAATTTAATATGTTTTAATTTAATTTAATTTAACTTGAATTTACTTTGATTTAATTGTGATTTAATTTAATTTTAATTTGATTTAATTTTTATTTTTAATGTTTTAAAGATGATTTAATTTAATTATTAAAGTATTAATTTAATTGAAAGTTTGATTTAATTTAGTTTAAATGTTTTAATTTTAATTTAATTTAATGATTAAGTCCTTTAGTATCTTAAATCTTGAGTTTGGATTATCATTTTAATTAGGAATTAAATATTATTGAAGTGATTAATTTAGGGTCTCTTAAATTAAAGAATAAATGTCTTCTAAATAATATCCTTATTTTAATAATTTCAATTTTTACTTAATCTTCCAAATTTAATTAATTAATTGATTAAGGTTTATTCTTAAAAATGATTGATGGGTTTCTACCCTTTAATTATTTAAATTGCAATCATCCAAATCAGATTAGGATCAAATATTTTACTCTTTCATTTTATTAAGCCTAAAATTTTAATTAAAGGTTGAAAATTTTAATTACCATTTTGCCCTTCAAGCTTAATAATTCCATAACTCACTAAATTGAGCTTAAATGAATTTGAAATTTTTATGTGACTTCACTCACATGTCAATTAAGACTCTAGAGGAGAAAATGTGATTTTTCTTTATTTAATTTATTTATATATTTTTTTTGTGGAAAATAGGGATTTTCAAGGAAAATTCAATAAGATGACCAAGGAAAATTTTCCATCCTTAAGAAATTTATGGGGCACTCATAATGACTAGAGGACTATTTGGACTAATTTTAGTGATTTTTTTAATTTTATTTTATTTATTATAATTATTTTGAATTTTGGAGCATTAATTAATTTAAAAATAAAATAAAGGTTGAAAAATGTATTTTATATTTTTCAAAAATCTTTCTGATATCAAAGAAACCAGAAACCAATTTTTATAATTTTCTGATTTTTCTGTGATTTATTAGAATTATTTTAGTGAAAAGGTTGAAAAATACATTTTTAATATTAAAAAATACATTAAACCTTTAAAATTCAATATCTTATCCTAGGGACTTAAGAAAAATATTTGGTTTGTTCCTAAGTGTTTAGAATTCAAAATATGACATTTTGGTGATTTTTAATATTTTGTGATTTTTATTATTTTTTAATTACTAAAAATATTAAAGTAATGATAAAAATCAACTTTTTTAAAAAATTATAATTTTAATTTTCCTAAGTTCCTCTGATATCAGAGAAGCTCCAAAACCATTTTTGTGAATTTTTGAAAAGTATTTTGTGAGTTATGAATTTTTAAAGTTTGATTTCATTCATGGGGCTTAATTAACCCATTTGGTGGGGCTAACTAAGTCCAATTGATCTCGAATTTTTACGTGGTATTCTCCTATCCACTAGAGGGCAGTGGAGAATTTTTTTAAGCTAATTTGATGAATTGTTAACCCTAATTAATTAAAGTTCAATTTTGGGTGTTTAGGCCGATTAGGGTTGTTGAAGTGAATTAGCTCAAAAATTATTTTTCCTAGGTCACTCTGGTCATAAGAAACATCACCAAATTTTTCTAAAATTTATTTCTCAACATGATAATTATTGGAATTAAAACACTCAAAACAGTAACATGCACTTAAAAAATCAATAACTTCTCATAAGGATGGCCTCTGACCTTGGAAAATTCAGGGAATGTTCCCAAGTTCAGATGCTTCAAAAGCCCTATGGTCTCATGCCATGGTGAATTTCTTATATGCATGGAGAATTGAAATAGTACAGAGAGAAAATAAATCATTAAAAATAAGATACTTAATGAAATTACTTGATTTCTTTTCCACATTATTCTCCTCTGTTCACTGAGCAAGAAGGTATTTTTATTTTATTTTTAGGATTTTTCTATACAAAGTTATGAATTTTTGAAGTTCTAGGTATTTAATAAATAAGAAAAATCCCTATTTTCCTACTTATCCACGCGGCGCCGCGTCAAACTCAGCAGCTCCGAAGCTCCACACGTCGTCTCCTGATTCGGCGCCGTCATCCGACTCAGCGCTCCAGGGGCCCGCGGTTCATGTCCCATTACTCTGTCCGGCGCGATCCTGGCCGTCCGCTCAATACACACGCGATCCAACGGTTCCCAGTCATCGTCTACGGCCGGGTGTGAACCGTGACCGTCGACCTTCTAACCCTAATTTCTCACTCGATTCTCAACAGATTTTCGAGTTCTTATGCTCTATGGATTCGTCTTGAAGAGACGAACACATCCATACGGTAAACATGTATTGAAATTAACCCAAACTAAATTGAGAATCTCTGGAAGCTCGGGAGGAAGAGTGAGTCCATACCTTTGCTCGGAGCGGTGAAGCTTCGATGCGAGAGTTGTGTCACGTTCGATTGGGTCCGAGCAAGCTCCGGATGAAGTCCCTTGGCCTGGTGAATTGTCTAGGTATGATTTTGACCAAGCCCGATCACAAATCTTGGAGGCTGGAAGCAATGGCTGGCCTGGTGAGGGGGCTTTTGCTGGGATACTTCTCCTCTTGGTCTAGTGAAGGTGTAGGACCAATCAATTTGGAGATTGGCTCATTGTGGTGAAGTGTCCTGGTTTTGGGCTTGAATTTCGACCACGAAATTGAGCTCGCGAGAGGAAATGGCGGGGGTATTTCGGTGGGATCAAGTTCTCTATGTGTAGAGAGTAGTGCAGGATGATTTTGGCGGGGTTTCGATAAGGTTTGGTTCGGCACCTCTCATGGCCGAGAGGAGGTGGAGTTTAAATAGGCATGGGTGGAGGGCTCCCAGGGGGTTTGAAGGCTAGGATCGATTGCTACGAGTGAGGAGAAGAAGAGCTATGCTTCCATTTGGGTTGAGACAAGTCAGCAAGGGAGAATTTAATTTTTTGGCTCACATGGAGCTTTCGGCCATGGCGTTTTCCGGCGGCCTGGTGGCTGGCCGGCCAGGTACTAGTCACCATCTTGACCAGTGGGGTCAGGGGTTGGCAATGGTGAAGTCAATTGGAGTTTGACATGTGTAAAGGGGCTGAATTGAAATGGAATGGCGAAGAGTGTATTTTGGGCTTGGTTTGGTCAATCCATGGAAATAGGCTTGGTGCACCTCTCCAAGACCTGATATTGAGCTGAGGGAATCATTTAGGTCAGCTTGGAAGGTGTGTTGAAGTCTCCATCCTTGGTGAGGTGGCTAAGCATGGTTTAGTGTGTGACATGGTTATGGTTAAAAAGGCTTAATGAAGGATTAGGAAAGGGGGCCCTCCTTTTGCCATTAATGGCTTGGTCACATGTCAAACCTTCCATGTCTTCATATGGCTTGTAAATATCTTCCTCATGGCTCCATGTGGCTTAGAACAAAGCTTGGTCATTTACATGAAAAAGGGTTTTAGCAATTTTGGTAATTTAGGGGTGATTTTATGGGATTTGACATATGGCTTGATTTGGAATTATTTTATCATGGATTTAGAACTTAGGAGATGGTTTTATCAAATGGATGATGATAGAGGATTTTCATGTGGACTTTGAGATGAATTTTGGGCTTTTTGAAATTATTTTGGATGGGCTTTTAAGAAGGCTTAAGGGGATGAGCCTTTAGGTTTAAGAATGAATTCATGGATGGGAATTTTTTAGAAGTTTGGGCCAAATAATTGTTGGGTTTGATTTAGGGATGTGTCATGAGTGATTTGAAATGCATTTGAGGTGGTTTGGGTTTGAATTGGGTTGAATTTGGGTTGATTTGGTAAATGGGTCAATGTAGGTCAAATTGGACTAATTTGGGCCAATGTTGGGCTAAGGTTGAGATTGATGTAAAATTAATGTTGGGAAATGTTTATGGGAG